>JAQGBW010002448.1:0-19863 GCA_034698625.1 Julus scanicus
GGGGGTGGGTGGGTTGTTTGTTTTTTGTGACAATTGTGTTTAAGGGATGGGGGAATTGTGACTAAGGGGTGGGGGGGAAGGAGTGTTTAAAAAGAGGCAAAAAAGTGACATAATTTATGGATCACCCCTTAAAAGAATCACGTTTAGGTGGGGTAGTGGTAATTAATGCTTTTGGCCTTTTTATTCGGGAGACCTGGGCCCTATTCCACAAAAATGTACAAGTATTAGTGTACACGTTTCAAGTAAACGGAGTTGTAGTATGGCATTCCACCAATAATCTCAGTAACTTGTAAATTATTAATAAATGTGTACAAGTGATTTCCCAAAAGTACAAGGCTAAGGTGAAAGGAAAATGGCGTCTCGAGAAAATAAAATGCTTTTTCAAAAAGGACATAATTTTTGGTAAATTTAGCAGCAATTTGTCAAAAAGAGACAGTGATCTTCACTGTCATTGGACCACTTCAATTAAAAACGTTCTATTCCTATTCCAAATGCTTTCTAATACTTAATTTACAAGTTATCATTAACCTATAACAAATTCACTACAATTTAATTTACAACCTAATAGCAATACCTTTGTGGAACATAATACTTGTAAACTGACAAGATTTACTTGTAAGGTATGGTCTAACAAATTACAATTGTACAAATATTATCTGTGGAACGGATACCAGTCGGCTACCATGACTGTGGTTCTCGCGGTTTTCCACAGTTGTTTCCAGGCAAATGCCATGATAGTTCTTCCTAAAATCGACCGCGACTGTGATCCTTCCTCTCGTCACATCTATTATAAATTGCCAAAAAATACAAAAACAAATCCAAAAAAATGTAATATCAATTTCCAGGTGGGCCTAGTCCCACAAAGCATATGCGCTTAGTATTTAGGAGTCCACGGCCAAACAGTTTTGAAGTTAGATGAAATTGAATTGGAGACTCATGATCTGATCTAATAATCCAAATCTCTTCAAAGGTATATCTAACTAACGCATCATACTTATAATAGGTCGACCTATTATAAGCATGATTTTGAGATGGACAAGGTGTCAATCAATTGTTGGTCGTTTTTTTCACCAATTATGTGGATTTTGACTTATTACGGCACTGGACCACTGGTAGCGCGTGAGCCTTTAAATTAGCTCTGGTTTCCAACATGATAGCGTCCTTTTACTCCAAAAGAGCCCATATTGCATGGAAATGCAATGCTTGAACCGAATTTCATAGGTGAAATCAATGCTTTTAACATTGCAGTTTAACAATCGTTTTTGGAACAAAAAAACGCTGCTATCATTGTCATGCTGAAATTGCAAGAGGGGCAGAACAGGAATAAGATGTAACGTGCAGTACCGGATCTAGGATGCATTTCTGGGGATGAGAAACTGCGAATAGAAACTATTTTTACCAACCCTATATCAGCTGAGTTTTTTAGATTTCTATTAAGTTCGCAGCACTTTTTTAGATTTCTTTTTGGTTACAGCACTTTTTTGAGTTATTTTAAGATAGTCAGCACTATTAACGTGTTTAATACCAACGCCAAAATAGGCTTGTGAAATTCCAGGAAATTTCTTCTAAAATGCGGTTATGACTTTTCTCCGTTCCGCTTCTTTTTAAATTTTACTACCTTGTATTTTCGACATTGTATTTTCTTGTGTGAAAAACACCTAAAAGTCAAATATTACCGAGTCAGATTGATGGTAAACATGATTGAGCTGAATGGCTAATTGATTATGCTTCCATGCTGATAAATATGGCAAACCATGGGTTTAGTTATCGCCCAGATCTGTAATCCTGACTGGTTTTCCCAAATCAGTAACTGGATTTCTTTATTTTTACAAGTTGTTGAGTGGCGAAGACCAGGCTTGCATCTATAAAATTCTACCACTGCCATGCTCCTTCAAAATCTCTTCTTGTACTTACTATGTATCTCCCAGTTTTCGCTGATGTGGACTTAATCACTACACCTAAGAAATAGGCCAACGTTAAAAATCAACAAAAAACAAACAAACAAACAACTACTCCTATACCATGCCATACGGCCGCTCTTTGTACCGAATTTCGCTATAACTACCTTTTTTAATTATGGCCCTTTTACGATTTACGGCCCACAATGCCTTGCTATGCGGCCAAATAACTGTTATACATTGATTCGTTATACGTCTTTTTGCTTTACGGCCAACTTCTCCAGAACATATCTAGGAGAGATTATGGTGTATAGTTTTAGGTGCTATTAACAAAACCAATTAACAATCTAGACCTTTTATAAAGAAATGAGTGAATAATGAGCAAATACAGTTGTTTAAATTCTGGTTTCTAATCATGTTTGAAAAATAAACATTAACGCATTGTGCCACAAATTAGAATGCACCTAGTACATTAATTAAGACCTGGTTGTACAAGTCATGGTCACATTTCAAGCAAATGTTAGAATTGCATGCTTTAGGCAAATTCCTTTTTTTGATGAAAAGTTTTCAATTTTCAGTTAACAAATAGGACAATTTTCTTTTAAAGAATCAAATTAAATTATACATTGCAAATGTGGAATTGAGTTTAAAATCTAGAAGTTTTCAAAATTGGTACTTGGATTTGGGGACTAAATATACTGTAAAAAACCTTTGCTCAATTTTTAAATTAATAACTACATTTAGAATTCCTCAAAATCATGTTATACCTGCAAAGACAATTGCTAGTTTTATTGCAAAAGTGTTAAGTATAGTGTGATCATTGGTAAAACAGAAACAAATCCCAAAAATAACTCTACACCGGTAAGAATAAACCAAAATATTGCTAAGTTATTGCAGTGCCGCAAACTTGGGCCAGTGAAGAATAACAAACATTAAAATCCAGCATGAAACCAAGTTACAAACAGATAAAAGAGTTCCCACAAAATATTCAAAGAATTCCAATAATTGGCCAAAAAGTGAGTAAATTAAGCATTTGGTTTCCATTTATAAGTCCCATAAAATCTGAAATCGTATTTGTTGCAAAGCTCATCTGCTTCTTTGGGACCACGGCTAAAAAAAAAGAAAAAAAGAATAAGACGGTAGAAAGATGAGAAGAACTACCTTTAGGTTTAAAAATTCCTCGAATTATAAAACTTATTTTTACCTCCCATATTTGTAAGGGGTAGGTATGTTCTTTCCAGACTCAATGTTATGAAGTAATGGGGTAAAAATACGCCAGGCTTCAGTAAGTTCATCACTTCTCACAAAGTGCATCTGGTTACCACAAAACACATCTAAAATCAAACGTTCGTAAGCATCGGGCATCTTAGCGTCCTATAAAAAAGGAATGATACCAGACATTTAGAGACAGCTTCATTTTTCATCACAAGCTCAACGATTTAAAATTCTGTGTGGATGCTACAGTAGAACCGTTTTGAGAATTTTTTCAAGGCACTGGAATTCACAACTTTTTAAGTGGGAGAAATTGCATTATAATTGTACTCTTGGAACCATGAGATTCGACTTCTTAAACAGGAAAACATCTTAAGCAGGTTCTACTGAATATACATGATTAATAGCAAATGTTCCTTACCCGATATCTGCTAACGTATGTTAAGTCCAGCTCTGTTTCCTCCATTTCAAATGACATCCCTGGCGTCTTGGTCATCATTTTTATATATACCGCTTCACCGGGTTGGACACGCAAAACCAATTCATTGCGCTTGCATTGCCCATTGAAAATGTCGCCTGGAACATCGGTGTATTGAATACGAACTTCTGCTTTACGTTCATTTAAAGCTGAAATTCAAGAATTCAGAATCTTTGTTAATTAGCTAAAGTAAGATAAAACCAAAGTTAGTACACAAATTAGCTACTGTAATTAATTCACTGGATACATTTTTCACACGAGAAAATATGTAATGCACAAATTCATCTCATAAATGTAACCTGTAGATAACTTTGAAATTATACAAAATAGAGTATCAGTTACTGTAAATATGATTGAGGCTTGCGACTAAAAAGGTTAGATAGCTCTGCTATACAACAACACAGGTGCACAGTTGTGATAAGCATAAATATAGACAATATTTGAAATAATATGCCAAACAATATTTAGTTTCCAAATTTATCTTGCGGTAAGTTTTTAGTGCACTAAAAAAATATATTGGGCAATCACTGTTCCAGAGTATAGACTAGGGGTATACATATTCACAATTAAGTAGCAATATTTCAACTAAAATTAAATAAACATGCAATGCAAAATGCAAAAACTACATGTACATACAAGTAATATCTACATATCATAAACCAGAATTTGAAATGTGCTTAATTTGATTTTACATACTTAAAGCAGTGTTTTTCAAATTTTTTTGTAAACTTTTTAAAACCATTAGTTTTATAGAAATTCTTAATGAATAGGAAAAAAATACATGTTTTGAATATTATATACAGTCTAACCTTCTTAATTGCATAGCGCCCCGAATTTATCCTGGATTTACAGCAATACGTACTGGCTTTGTTTTTTTTGCAAAAAACATTTGGCCTAGATTAGCTATGGGGAACATTTGTCACTTAACATAGATATGTGAGCCAAGTACAGGCCATGAATAGACATGTATTTACCATATTTCGCCAATGATGGGCCAGGTTGTACCTTATAGTTAGTTAGCCATCGATGAGCCATATTGAAAATAGAATACATGAGCCGTAGAAAACGGCAATATATGGTTAACTGTCAACCATTAAGGTATTCTATCCTGCGATGCATTAGCCAGATGTTCATATATTGCAAATATAAAATAATATTGTACGTGTACGGACAGATATGTTTACATGTGTGCCACACATCTAGCCATATACCGACCTCTCAAATACAATATATAAGCAAACAATACATGTGCCACATGTGCACTTATATGGTCATATATATCCTAATGTGTCTAATATGTTTCATACACGGTCCATGTTTGATTGTTCCATCTCAATGTGCAAATATCCAGTCGGAATTTCATACAAAAGTTGCACATGGGGCTTTCAAAGTATGTGCATCCGTTTCACATCATGTACAAAACATAGGGCAATTTAAAGTTCAGGTCATGGAGAATGTGCAATTATCCAGTCTGTGAAATTAAGCAAGTTCGACTGTAGGCTAGTTTATGAAGTAAAATATATTTTATTTACAATTTTTGAAACGAAGAAATATATTCCTTCAAACACCGGTTGAAAAACACCGATACAAAACACACCGAAATATAAAATTATTACCTACATTTATTATGTCTTAGCCTTATAATAATCATTACCTTTTCCGCAGCGCAGAATAAAAGGCACTCCATCCCAACGTTCGTTATCAATATGAACGACTCCAAGGGCAAAAGTGGGTGTCACAGAGCCCTTTGGCACAGTGGGGTCATCTAGATATCCGAGCTTTGCATCTCCTTCACCCTCTGGATCACCGGCATATTGGCCAAGAACAACGTCGTCCATTGTCACAGCTCTTATGGATTTCAAAACTTTAACCTACAATTACAAAGAAAAAAGATATTATATTACAAACCACAGAGAATTTTGTTTAGAGAATAGACAGATTTGAATGATTTCACTAAGGCATATGCACCCAGTTATGGGTATAGCAATAAAATAAGATACCATTCATGAAATATGTTAATAATCTTATAGCTGAGGTTGTTAAATGTCTCAACATTTTTATTTGGTTTTTAAATCATTGTATTTCACTTACTTTCTCATTGCGAATGTCATCAGCACTTGTTGATGCTGGCTTTTCCATGGCCACCAAACAGAGTATTTGCAGTAAATGATTTTGCATTACATCTCTAGAGAAACAGAAAACAATATTTGAATATTAATTTGAGTCAAACTACAATAGAACCTGTGTAAATAAATAACCTCTCTAAAGTATATTTTTCACCGATCCCAAGTGTATGCTTTTAGACAGGTTCTACTGTACTGCTGAAAATGCAATCTGGATCATAAGCATTGCGCAAGTAGTACTGTTTAATTTTTAGTTAAAAAAATCACTTAACTGATGACTTAGAGTAAAGCCAAGTAATATAGTAAGTATAGTAGCCTATACTAATTACTTGTTGTACAAAATTGTGATTAAAATTAAATATTATGAGATTAGACAGACAGTGTTACAATTTTGGAACATGCGTCGAGAGCTCGACTTAAAATAAATGTTACGCTTTTAATTTGTCCATAATCTAACAAGTATTAGTATATATTACTAAGACAATCTAAGAGATGTAAAATTCAAGTACAAAATGTATGCTATTATCAGGTGAATGTTACCAGGCTCTACAGGACTCAGTCTGTCAATTCCTTTTTAAGTTAGGAATATCTTAAGTTGGCCCTTAATGGTAATGCTAAACCTGACATTCATGTGACAAAATTAGTTATTACTATAATTTGGAAGAAGTTAATGTAAATAACTATAAACGAGATACTTTTTAGGTTCATATCTGCATAATTTTATCCAAAATAAACTATAGAAAGCCATAAATTCAAGCTGCTGAGGTGTTTAAACTTTAGCCCTGGTCAAATTCATATTGCCATATTTTGCACACTAATAAATGAGTCACACCTAATAATTCCAAATTCATCAAAGTAGCCTCCTCGCCCTTGTGTGCCAAATGGTTCCTTAAATGAAATTACAACTGAGGCAATATTGTCACGGTTCCAAGTTGGACCAAATATCCGGTTTCCAAACCTGAAATTTTAATAATGAGAATATTAGAACTTTATTTAGGACAACACTTAGTTTCAGAGCACATTTTTCATAAGCACAGACCTAAGCGTCATTAAATTCTGCACCATCTCCTTGCCAAGATAATGATCAATTCGATAAAGCTCCTCTTCCTTAAACAAGGAACTGAGGTGTTTGGACAGCTTGTTGGAACTGTCCAAGTCACGTCCAAAAGGCTTCTCCACAATAACACGAGACCATCCTCTGAAAGCAATGACAGCATAAAACAGCTGGTAAGCACAAATAAACAACAGCATTTAATTGTCATCATAAAAAAGGAAGTTTACTTTTCACCCATGCACGATCCCCTTATGTTGGTGGTGACATCTTCAAACACGCTTGGTGGTAAGGCGAGGTAAAACAGTCGATTAGCATGGGGTCCCTTTTCAAACTGCTTAATTTCTTGGTCCAGAAGTTCGTAGTCACGCCGGACATTGTATGAACCGGCGACATAATGGTTCACTTTCCAGAAGTCGTCTAAAAGAGTGGCTTCGGTATCTTTTATCTATTAAAAAACAAGTTATACAAGTTAAAAATGGAAAACCTGCTCATAATAGTAAAATCGGCTCACATAATGTGTTTTAATTTTTAATTTAGAAAATACTAGTTAAATACTTGTACGTACTGAAAGTCTGAAAGGTAACACCTACATGTAGTTAGTCAACTCCAAGATTAATTATTTAAAATGGGTTTCTTATTAATGTTACTACATAATTACCTTTATATATGGCTTGACCTTTTCTTTTAGCTCATTTACGGTCAATTTACTCCGAGCATAACCAACAAAGGTGGTGTTTTTAGGCACAAGGCCATCTCTGAACAATGCCCTAAAAATAAGCACACATTCGTTGTCAAGAAATTCAAACCATGCCACAATTACAAATTTCCCAACTGATAATATGGTAAAAATTGCATCAAAGACTTACCAGAGAGTTGGGTAAATTTTCTTTTTGGCCAAGTCGCCCTGTAAAATTAAGAAATGCTTAGTTAAAAGACTATAAAATGCAATGCACGTGTGTGTAAACCAAAGTAAACTTGTTTTTCATTATCAATTGTAAGAGATAAAAGCTATAATGGATTCGTATCATTTATATATGATGGTAAAACAAAGAGATGTACAACTTATTGTCTTAGTTTATGAATTAGAAAACCAATCACATACATTTCTCAGAATTATACTTATGATCTAGAGATAAATTCACAAATGAAAAATTAAAAACAATATTCACAACTATTATGTGCCACGTTTAATGTTCAATCACCACATGAAAACTGCCTTAACCACATTTTCATAGGTGATTTTACTAACTACAAAACTTTTTTTTATCACAAAGATGTGAAGGGTAACCATGCATACAATACTTAACATGTCCATCTCGCATTACATTTTCGGTTTTCAAACTTTTTTAAAATGACACCTGGTAATGCACCTTTCTGTCAAGACATATTTTTTTCAAGTTTGGACTCTCTGTAATCACCACACCATAGTAAAATCACTTTCATAATACAGATATGATATTGCATCATACAGACACAATTACTATAATGTAATTTGGACGAAAATATTTTAATATTAAAATTTGGCTATCACATTTGAGAAGTTCATAAATCCTAGCTTCTCAAAGTTATGCATACTGTGACACTGTAGTGCACTTAACCATTGCAATTTTAAAAAAGTTTTTCATAAATTTTAGACTGGCAGAAGTTTTTAAACAAATATAATTGCACACAATTATATGAAACGAAAGGAAATATGGATAAACTTTTCATTGCAAATATTTTGACAAACTACAATAAACAATCCATAGAGGATGAACAATTAAATAGAAACCAACATGTATTTGTGAAGAGCAAACCAAAATGAACTCGCACAATTCAATTGAAATATTTCAGAAAAAGTTCAATCATAATTTTATCACATTGGCGAAATTCTTATCTTTTGCAGGACTAGGGCTAAGCCAAAGTGTGTTGAAATGAAACAAAACTGATATATGTTCGCATTACGTACTAAATGTTGTTGCAGTTATATTTTGTGACAGTCGTAAAAAGTGTGAATCAGCATGAAATACAGTATTACAACAGGTTATCTCAGCATATTCTTAAGGTTTCTAACAATCTAATTACAAAACGAAGCCGACACATGTAACAGCTATTCAATGTTCTTTGAGCTAAATTTTGTGACAGTCATAAAAAGCGTGAATCAGCATGAAATTGAAATACAGTATTAAATCAGGTTATCTCAGTATATTCTCAAGGGTTCTAATAATTTCATTGCGAAACGAAGCCGACACATGTAACAGCTAGGCAACATTCTTTGAGTTAGATGACTAGCAGGAAAGTTATCGTCCATGTGCGATGATTGTGTTTCAAAATCTACTCTGAAACAGATTAAAACCAGCTCATATTTAGATTATAATAGGTAGGAAAAGGCGTAATTGAACTTTATACTAGCTACATGCATTGTAGTAAAGCTGCATGCATTTCCTGCGTATCATAAATAATGTTGAAAATGAGATTATATGGCAGTTTTGAAATCTTCAAGGGCAGTTAATCCTGTTTTTCAAGGAAGCAAAAAACATCTTTTTAGTGGGGTTAGACTAAATTAACATTTGAGTTTTAGGTTGTACTTCAACATTTTAAATGAACAGGAACTACCAAACATTAGCAAACAAAAATCTCATTAAAGTAGCCTCGATAATAAGCCACATTTTTTAATTATCTTCACGTTTGGCCTGTTTGCAAGCTTGTACATGTAGTACATGTTTAGGATTAGAAGCTTTAAAATAGTGTATCTTAATTGTCATTGCGATTAACAAGCAATCGAGGGAATATTTCAGTTAGTGAGGTTACAATTTTGGCATGTCATCTAGCCGAAAAGTGAAGTTACTCAAGAGGACAAAAAAGTTTTTTTTTTGTGATATCCTGCCATTCCGAATACAAGCTTTCATATCTCAAGTTCCCCTTGATTTCTCTTGCAAACCAAAACTTGATCTATGTAAAACGAGTTGTGCTGTAATAATTTCACAGTATGTTGCATTTTTTACCATTGAAAGGGGTTCTGCTCAGCATGACGAGGTCATTCAACGTAACATTTAGATATCAGGGCTCGTTCTTTTCAATTTTCAATCTCTTGAAAACATGTCTAGCATAATTACAAATACTTCTCAAAATACTACTTTGCCAACATCCTGTAAGTAAAGTACAGGGTTCCCGGAAAACTAAAATAGGATTATAATGTCAGCTACGCCATGTTGTGCTAAAATGTTTTATGTACGGAAATAAAGAACCAATTACCAGTCATTAATTTAATTAGTTTTGTAAGATGCGCAAGTTGGCGTGCAGAATTCACTCTGCACCCCTCGCGTGCGTTTAAAGTTAAGACAAAATTACTGCTTGTCACAGTATGCCAATTACTGTTGCTTATTCACCTTTTTTTTCTTTTTTTAACTTTACTGACTGGAAATCGATGTGTAAGTAATGCATGGTTTAATACAAGGCCTACTTCTCGCATAAAACAAATAGTTTTGAAAATCGATAGCACTCTGTAATTTATGACCTATTAAAATCCATTTCGGAGACAGCAAATTTGATCTTACATGTACACTGTAGCTATTGAGACTTTGACGATCATATCAAGTTGATACAATTAGAAGTTAATTTATATGAACAAGCATCAGATTTCTCATACATTTCTTTTGCATTTTCCTGGTTTAGGTTTAAATGTCCTTTCAGAGTGAAAAGTGCTTACCATAATAAGATGGGTTATTCAGTATAAATGGCTATTTCTGTTTCATGCATAATTAATAATTTTCAACATTTAAATATCTGTTTTCAATTAGAATTTCTGTATTTTAACCTGCTTCTCCAATTTGTAAACGAAATATGCGATGCTAACAGAATAACTTTCCAAACTGGGTTATAATATAAATCGTCTATAAAGCATATTTTATAATCAAAGCAAGAAAAAAAACGATAATTCAATATGAAATAATTAACATTCAAGGTAATTTAGTTATAATTCGTTTTCGATGATGGCATTATTCGTAGTCTCAAGTAAGTTTTGTACTTTTTTTTTTATTTTAGTATTATTTCACCCACGAAGTCATTTTTGGCTCACTTTCTTCTTTTACAAAAAAGTGAGCCAGAAATGGCTTCGTGGTGAAAAAATACTAAAATAAAAAAAATACAAAACAATTAGTTGATTGTATTCCATGGAATGATGTACTGCTTTTTTGCTGACAGATGACAGTGTATGATGTTTCGTACATTACGTTAATTTATTTGAATTACACAATTTCCTTTCAACATTATGTAGATACAATTTAGTTATAGTTTCAAATACATAATTACAATAACTGTCAAATATTATTTCAAAGAAATTCTTCGTTTTTAACATGTCAGTTTTTGGATATATAGTAGAACTTATCTAAATGCATCCTGTGTAAAGGAATAACCTCTCTAAAAGCATAAAAATGTGCCGGCCGGTCCTGACTTGGTAACCCATGTATATATGAACCTGGCTAAATGCATAACCTGTCTAAGAGCATATTTTCCCCCAGTCCCAAGGGTATGCATTTAAACAGGTTCTACTGTATTTATTATAATTATATTAAATTTCAAGGAGTTTTATACAATATATGGCCTGGCAATTAATTTTCACTGATAAACAGCGCATTTAGCATATTCATGAAATCGGATAATAAAATTAACTGTGCACTTCTACCGATTCAATATTTATTTTAATAGAAACATTCAAATGCACATTTTCACATTCATACAGGTTCCCCAATTAACCCTTTTAAAAAAAACCTTGATAAATTGACATTTTCATTCACGTCAATCAATTTATTGAACAACCATATAATTCCGTATGATGTAGAGGTCACATACAGCATATTAGTTACATCATACAAACTGGTGACAATTAAATAAACCTGCAATCTTTCAATTTCTCACGATACATAACAGGTATTTTTACTGATTTTTACCCAGGCCTCGCGCGTTGCAAATGTCACATTTCACTCAAGGCTTACTCAAGCTCTCAAGGCCGGGATCGTCATCCAAGGGCATATATGGCAGATTCATTTCAAGGTCGAAACGTTTAAAAAGCCCGCAGGGGTCTCAGCCGTCAGACAAAGTTGTATTTATGCACATGAAATGGTACTTACCGAAGCTCCCAACACGACGAAAACATGCGGCACAGATGCCTGGAAATCCAAGTCATCCGCACTCCCGGCAGAACCCGACTTATGCATGTGCTTCAGAGATTGCTTGATTAACTCAATGCACTCAGCACTATCCATGCCTGGACTCTGCCCCGGTTTTGACATTTTATCACTGCTCCGACTCATACTTGAAACTGTACTTGGACTACAGCCCAGGTTGTCATGCAGGTGTAGCTAGCAAGCCTATCTTAGAAGATT
The DNA here is from genome assembly GCA_034698625.1 of Julus scanicus. NCBI lineage: Eukaryota > Metazoa > Arthropoda > Diplopoda > Julida > Julidae > Julus > Julus scanicus. The sequence continues at coordinate 12,129 of JAQGBW010002448.1, forward strand.
CTAAATATAGACAGACTGCGCCGAGATTCGAATACCAAACTGCTCCCCTCGAACACTGAAGTGAGCCTCTAGTACGTCTCCGGGCACTTGTTTATGTCTCAAATTTGGAGGAAACAACTGGGATTGGTTTAGAAATTTTGTGGGAGAGTTGAGGGCAATTCTAGAAATTGCTGGTGCATCCTGCATGACTAGCCTTCGTGTGACGTTATTTAATTATTAGCTTACTCTTCGGATTTCCCTTAAAACTTTTTTTCTCCCCTGCGTGATGATGATGGTCAATGATGAGGAGAACGTCAAAAATGGATTTTAATACAGTAGTGACTCAACAAAAAATAACCGACAGAGGTTTTTCCCCGCATTGGAATTAGGTCGTCTGCCAGGGCTCAGAAAATTTATGGTGGATGGGGATGTTCATTAATTATGTCCATCGATGGATCCTGTGACGGCAATGATGATGACAGCGGCATTCGTTGTTCCGTACGTGGAACTTTTTGTTTGTTTTTTGGTATATTATCTGATGTACTCATTGATGGGCAATCTGGTGTATCATTTTATCATTTGCAAATAATAATACTTTAAAATACAATTACTTTAACATACAATTATAATTAATTTATGATTCATAATCAATTAATTTATATTAAAAAAAAATTGTGTAATAAAAACTCGTACTGATTTTTTTTATTTAAATATTGAAAGAAATATCTATTTTAAATTTTTAAATATTCATTCTGCGCTGTTGATATAGCAAATATATTTGCTATATTATATGCCACACTATAGGCCTAAAAGCTGCTTGCTGCGCAGCTCAATAGTTCAGTTACTACACAACTAGCCTAGCTACTCAATTTCAGTTGGTTCTATTCGAAGCGACTTTGGTTTATAATCTATAGTAAAATTAATTGATATAGTTATTTATTAAAGATCAAAACTGTATTTGGTTTTGGTTTGGGAGGGATTGAAACCCTATCCCTTTGAATGGGTAAATTTGCAACGACACTCACACGTCAAACAAAAACAAAATTAAGTAAAATAAAAATTGTTTAAAATAGCTTGATCAACAAGGTCGTTCGCTTGTCGTTTTTCACTTTAAAATAGTAGATTTTTTTAAAATTATTAAACAAGTTTGAAAAATGTCCGTTATTTTGCACACGCTGCCAGAAGGTGGCAGCATGAAATGGGCAAGTTGTGTGAGCAAAAATTCAAATAATAATTTAAATTAACAAAATCTACTATTTATAAGTGAAAAAAGACAAGCGAATGACCTTGCTGATTTATCAAGCTATTTTAAACAATTTTTATTTTTAGTTAATCTCTTTTTGTTTGGCTGTGAGTGTCGTTGCAAATTTACCCATTGAAAAGGATAGGGTTACAAATCCCCTTAAATTTATAAATCCAATCGTAATTTAAAGGGTGATTTTTACAAAATATATTACATGCACTGTATGTATTTTTGTTCTTAAAATGCTCTTGTTTATAGAATTAGTTTTAGAATAAATAATTTTGTGCAGTATTTTTAAAACGAAGTTATAATGAAATGACAGACATTATGTGGTGCCTTTCAGTAAAAGTTAAAAAGGCTAAAGCGCCATTGCAGAAGTTTTGGTTTCCTAGCATGCCTACAGGGCGGCGTTAGTGTGGATTAGTAATGGCTGCGATTAGCTTTGAAGCATCGAAAGGGGAGAAAAGTGGCTTATACATTTTGTTGTAGTTTTCCTTGGATTTAGCTGGGTTTTTTTAGAGAAATTTAGTGTAGGTAAGTCTAATTTCATGTTTAATAATTCTTGAATCTGAGGATCCTGAAACACAAGCAAATCAAGTCGAACTACTCGTTAACTTGTGCATGGTTTTTGTGTGATATTTTTTAAGTTTTGGCGCCAGAAAAACAACGATTGATAAACATTATAAATCCATGCAAATACATCCTCATTTTTCTCCCTGTTTGTCAATATGAATGACAAATGCAGTACAATTAACCGGTGTCCAGTTTTCTTGTGAAGATTTTTTTCTCAAGGTGTGTTTTGGCCAGCTGTACCAACTGCATGAAACATCTTTCTGACATAGTCATGTATTCTAGATTCTTTTCATCTCTACAACATCTTCAGTAAGATTTCTATCTCATTGTTCTGTCTGCTTCTCACAGTTTTTTCTGTGTCATTGCTCCACCAGGGCGTCAAAATTAACAAGATTTCAGTGTCTAGCTCAAAAAGGGGAAAGAAATTTGATATGAGAGGTATACAAGCTCAATCAATGACGATCATGCATATGCGCAGACGGATGATATTTGTCCAGGTAGGCGTTTAAACAATTGGTTATATAATCTTTACACCATAGTTCCAATAGTCATTTTCCCAAATATCTACCTGCCCTTATAACCTATATATTAAATTATATGAATGTTAACTTGCGCAAACGTCCTTTTCATCTAATATCAAGCTTGAGCTGAAGACTTCTCTAATATCCATTGAGCTTCTGTTCTTTGATATTTCGTCTGAGATTCTAAGATTTTGTACCATCAAGTCAGCGTTTTCCAACCGGTGTGCCTTGAAGTGTCTAAATTTGTGCCATGGAGGTTTGTGGCAGGGTAGAAAATTTAGTGGAGTTAAAAAAGGCGGAAAACCACTAGTCTAAGTGAATATGCGTTTTTATTTGTACGATTTTTTGAGTAAACTGGATACAAATGTCATACTGGACATCCAAACTCGAGAATAAAAAAATCCTTGAAAAATTTCTAAATTTTCAATTTGCTTTGTTCATTTGAAGGATAAATACTGTTTTATCGTTTGATATCCTTGTGTTTTGTCAACTCTTCTATATGGTTGTGAGAAAAGTATATGTTTAACCCAATATTTTTTGTTTGTTTTTGCAGAAGCCAAGATGGAAGTATTGGAAGAAACAAAAACCCCGGAAAAGGTTGTGAGAATCTCACGCCTTCCTTTAACCAGAATCAAAAGCATTATGAAAATGGACTCCGATGTCACCATGTTGAGCCAAGAAGCCGTATGTTTAGTTGCAAAAGCAACGGTAAGTTGCTACTTGCATAGTTGCTTTTTTCTATTTTCGAACAAACTTTTTGTGTGCGTTGTTTAATAACAAGGATAATTTATATTATCAGGAGTTGTTTGTTGAAAGCTTGGCTAAGGAAGCATACTATTTCACATTGCAAGCGAAAAAGAAAACACTTCAAAAGAAAGATGTGGGTAAGTATTGGTTGTACATCTGTACACTAGGGTTTTTAAATGAGTACCTTATGGGCATTTGTTTGGGGTAGTTTAAGGTGGATTACAACCTATCCCTTTCAATGGGTACATTTTAAACGATACTCACAGCCAAACAAAAAGAGATTAGATAAAAATAAAAATTGTTTAAAATAGCTTGATGGATCAGCAAGTGCATCATATTGTTGTTTTTCACTTTGAAGTGGTAGATTTTTTTAAAATTAATAAACAAGTTTGAAAAATGTCCGTTAATTTGCACATGCTTCCAGCAGGTGGCAGCACGAGAATTCAAATTAACGGACGTTTTTATAACTTGTTTATTAAATTTTTAAAAATCTAACTCTTCAAAGTGAAAAACAACAATATGATGCTTTTGCTGTTTCATCAAGCTATTTTAAACAATTTTTATTTTTAATTAATCTCTTTTTGTTTGGCTGTGAGTGTCGTTTAAAATTTACCCATTGAAAGGGATAGGTTGTGGTTAATCCCCTTAACTTATGTAAAAGATGGTGTCCGAACTTGACCTAAAAGAGCAAAAGCTAATTAAAACTTTTTTGATTTGTTGCCTTTCATTTTGATTTCAGATTCTTCCATAGATGCAGTAGATTCTTTTATATTTCTTGAAGGTAAAAATACATTTTTTATTTTATGTTAGCCATGTGCATCCAAGGCTTTAATGAATTTGGAAAAAAAATATTCAATATTACCAAAGTTAAAAGCGTTGTTAGGCTAAATGGTGCATACATTATTGATTTCAATTTTCACAGGGGCATTGGACTGAACAAATGTGTCAAGTGGAATAAAAGGGACCGTGTTTTTTTGTAAATAATAAATATAACCAGTGAAATTAAAGTATTATTTAATAAATATGATTAGTTTGTTCTCTATTGGAGGATATATATATATATATATATATGGTAGGCAGAGTTCTAAATTTGGAAATGGTAATGCGTCAGGCCACTTTTTGTAATACAATTTCAATAATATATAGTATTAGAGATTGGATTTGAATACCTCAAGGTGAGAATTTTTAAATGTAGTTGTTGACATATCTTTCAAATACTTTTACAAAGCACCGAGCAGCAGTTTTGGACAAAACGTTTGTAACTATTAATTTTAAATCTGATTGCCCTTGGATGGTAAATGACAGACCGGAAGGTGTATTGTGTGAGCAGGTTGGCTGGTTTTGTTCGAAAAAAGTTAACTCGGCGAATCTATGTGTTCACATTACTTATGAGCTTGTCAAGAACATAAATGAACGACGACCAATAAGCAAAATTTGAAACGAAACGTCAATTTGCTACATTTTTGGGTATAGTAAAAACCTGTTAAGACGTCTTTAAAGGGACCATTGATTGTTAGGGTCTTCTTATGCATGAACGCTTTTATATTCCTTAAATATAAAGAAATGTTCTAGTTATTCCTAGCCATTTTATTGAAGACAATGAGTTAGTTAATTTACAAAAAAACAAAAAAAATGATTGTTTTTGTTTTGGGAACGTTTTCTATTAACATAATATGAAATATTAAGTCAATATTTTATTAAAAAAAAAAAATGCTTCGCTCACATGTGGCTCTTTCATGAAAAAATTAAAACGGGTAAAATTTCAATAAGATAGTACAAATATCCCCAAAAAATCACTAAAGCTATTTATATGTTTTGCGAACTATATATTTATGGAAAATAACCAAACGGTTAGAAAGAAAAGATATTGATTGCACATCACAGTTTCTAAAATACATAAGGCACTTACTTTTAGCCAACAGTCTCAGCAGAAATAGGCCAATGTTAAAAATCAACAAACAAACAGTCTCAGCATTATTATACATAGTAATTAGCCTTGTCGCCTGTTGTAAAACTAATATGATAAGAAAAATAAATGCAATAAGATATAACCTGCTATTCCCATAAATGGACATTTTCAATTACATGTGTAAAATTTTTTTGAGGTTTCCATATACCAATTACTGCAATACACCCATTCCTCTCTTTAATGCCTAGATATTTTCCGGAAAAGTTGGCTGTAAAGCGAAAACAGCCGTATGATGAATGAATTTTTTCTGCATTATGATTTTCATTTTTCCCCTTCTTAAACGAAGTGAAACCCATAAGTTATTTTATTGTTAGCCAAATCCGAACTTGGTTGTGTAATTTTGGGTAACATCACATTTTTGGCCACTTTCTTTAATTACAGCATTTTTTTTCGGCACAACATTGTGGGCCGTAAATCGAAACAGTGCCATAATTAAAAAAGGGCGTTATAGCGAAAGGCCGTATAAAAAACGTCCGTATAACGAGGTATAGGTGTACTTTGTGTTTAATTCTTAGTCTACTAATAATTATGTTAATAAGATAACATTCCTGAATATTCTGTGCTTATCGTAGCATCTATTCTTATCATTTACTCTGTAAATTTAGAATATTCCGATTAATAGACGTCTTTGAAATTATCCCAAAATAAAATGTCAACTAACTTGGCACATTTTTCATGTAAATACTGAATTCAAAATTAAAATTTATCAAGTTGCGGCATTTCATCAAAAGTTTTAAAAAAATTCTGTAAGATTTTGTCAAACCATGACCAGTCCGTCGGCAGCTATCCATTAATATATCCCAAATCTTGCAAAACATGATTGGCGTTTTGTATGAGTTTGTCTTTATATTTCCAAATTGTAGTATCGGAAATATTTCCATCCAAATAATCTTGACAATGAGATTTCAGGTCTTCTGTGCATCCATCTCGATAATGTTGCATGTGACCTAGTGATAGGTCAATTGACCTATACCTGCATTTTGAAAGACAGCGTAATGGATAATGGTTGTGCAAAATCAGAGCGCGGTCCACCGAATGGAAACACTTAACGTATCTCCCAGGTTTGGTGTAGTTATACGCCCGTGTTACGTGGTTCAACATGTGAAGATACAGAGGGATTTCATCGAAAAGGTCGGATGAAAAATTGTCAAAAAAATAAACATTTCTGGCACAAATAGACGCATAATTTGAAATATTGCTGACCATAACACCATTCTTGGGATTGGTCAGATTTGCAGCGACGTCTTCTAACATGTTTCTCCATGATAGCACATCACTTTTCTTGGGCAGAATGACCTCATCGATATCTAACAATGCAATATAGTCGTACCGATACAAATTCCGGTACAAGCAGTCATTGTAGGGAATTACTTCATTTAGCCGTTTTGATGTGATCTTTTCTCTGAAATACATAGTTATTAGTTCTGGAGTGTTGAGTTGGTCTCCTGGCAAAGTTAACGAAGTCAAATCCACAAATCCTGATTTTTGGTAATACTGTAAGGTGTTTCGTGTCTTCGGATGAAGGGACAAATCATACAGAAAAACCTTTTGTGCTCCAACTAATTTCAGCAATTCGAGCCATTCTATTAATCGAACAGATTTATCGTCTTTTAAATACGTCAACCCCTTCACGCACACCGCAACAGAACCGAAGTTGACTGTTTTTTTTTTGCGAAGTTTAACATCGTCATCGAACAATTCCGAATGTTGGACCCATAAAGCAACTGTGGCGTTATCACAGTGATTCTCCACAAATGAGACCACAGAAGGCACCTGTCTACTTGCTTGTGTTATTGGACACGATACCAGAACAGGAAGTAGAAAGTTGTCGGAATCGACTCCCCATGTGATGTTCCATATGTAATCAAATGTTGCTTTAGCGGAGAATTCTGGGGCCTTTTGGTCATCAAACCAAAACTGGCACAAACTTCTATGCTGCGATTTATAGGGTAGGTCTGTCATTGCCAGTAAGCGCACAACTGCATTTTTTCGCCTATTTTGTAATGTTTTCCTTATGTCATAATAGGCTGCATAAAAGTAGATGTTGTTTTTACCTTCATTTAACTGAGCATGTTGCCAATAAATGTTGTTCATTTTGATGTGATACAGTCCTGGCAGATTAGCACACGATTTACTTGTTCGCTTTGAATTGCCGTGCTCCATTAAGAACTTTACCGGTAGTGTGGATAGGTGGATTTTAGAACTTCTTGGTGCATCTAAATGTCTCTGGTTAATAGATGACATCTCCAATTTATTAAACGATTTTTGATAATGCTTAAATGTCGCATGTGTGCTGTTGAATTTAGTAGATATACTTTGATGCGATATTATAGTCTCTATTTTCGACGTTCTGGGATAGATGTTCATGTTTACGAATAGTAACACCAGAAATGTAGTTATTATTACCCATGTTGTAAGGTACAAGAGCCAGGAATTAAGACGCTTGGGTCTTTGCAAATTTATGTCCGGAAAATTCATGTTAAAGCTTTAAACTGAAGCGAGCTATTCCGCGTACTCTTTTGCTGCAATCTGCAGAATTTGGAGGTTTTTTAAGATACTAGCATCCAGATAAACTGGATTGCAGATTATGCAGTTTTCGCACCTGACTATACAGGTGCGAACCTGTCTATACAGGTGCGAAAAAACGATTCCATTCACTCCTGGACAACCTCAATAAAATTAGTTGTGTAAGCATTGTATTTC
>JAQGBW010002449.1:0-19858 GCA_034698625.1 Julus scanicus
CTTAAAGAATGTGTATAAATTTTTAATTTTATTGAAACTTTTTTATTTTGAAAATTGGGTGAAGTGCAAATTTTACCCACTGAAATACATAGGGTACCAGACGCCCTTAAGGGGGTAAAACTCCAGAGGACATTGTCGCAATTAAATAAAGTCTTTATTAAGCCTGGTGCTAAATCACATTTAAATTACAGATTAAAGATGATCTGTGATTCGCAAATTACACACGCTACCCTCAATAATTTATTCGCAACCGGCACTTAAGTTTTCCAAGAAAATCGGATCCTAATCTGATTTTCCTTATTAAATTAATCAAAATTAGGAGGAACAAACGTGGAAATTGCAATACATACAAGGCCGAGCGACTTTAAGCACAACGACGCAAAAAAATAATTTACCCAGCGGATGTAAACAACTGGAAAATAATTCATGTTGGGTATAATTAATGTCTGCTTGCATAACGGCGCTTCTGCGCATGACCAGTTCCGCGCCGCCATCTTGGGTTTGTAGTCACGCGGGTGTATAAAACCTGTAATTCGGGCTTGAGCAAAGTTAGGAAGAAGAACGATTTTCAAAATTGGGGATTTTTTTTTTTTTTTGCATACTTTTACTCTCCAAATTCTGCCCTACTTCACCATTCTTGCGTTACAATTTGCGAAAATTACAGCGTTCTAACAACTTCGTGGTAACCGCTTCATTTAATCCGGGTTTATCCCTCATAAAAGAAAGTGACCTACTGAACATTTTTTTTTTGATTGTGGGGTCAAGGGGCGTTATCAAGTAGCACATTTGTTCGGTTTTTTCATTATTATAGAAATGCAATACAAAATCTCGAAAAATCCATGCTGCGTGAAATTACGTCTTAATTTGAGGTTTATAAGAACTAGGTTTAAGCTAAAAAAAAATGTTTTTAAAGTGAAAGTAAAAGTTAACTATTTCTACCAAAAAGTTGTACTTGTCTCGTACTGTATATTTGGAACAAAATTACGTTTATTGCCTATACAAGATAGAAATTTAGTCAAAACAAACTTCAAAAAACATATTTACTGATGTTCACAATTTAACGATTGCACTCTTAAAACTAAAAATAGATGCAAATTTGACCAGATGCAGACAATGTTGAAAAACGAGTAAAATGCCCCCATTTGAACTGGAATCCTCCCAAAGTTTAAATTCAACAACAAACAAACAGGAAATAACACCAACGTGAGAAAAAACACCGACTTTTGATCCCAAATTTTAAATTCAAATTTGTTTTTTAATATTTAGGAATATTTGGGGTAAATATTATTAGCCGCACGTTAATTACTGGGCTTCCGGATCATTATTAATTAACGACCCATGGGCGCCATCATGATCAAACGTCAACACTTTTACATAAACACAATATTATTATTTACATTTTGCCACAAAAAGGGTGTCTTGTGTGGTCATGCAGATTCTCTTTACATTTCAAAGTCCGATTTCATGATCATCTTGCTAAATTTTGCTTTAAATTTGACCAACAAAAAAGCAAGTCGATGCCATGATATTTTACGAACACAAGTTTTACAAAATTTAGGTAATTATAGTGCAGTATTGCATAATAAGCACACAAAATTAAGTAAATATATTGCAGTATATATATTGCGCTTACTATTGCACCCTATACAGCTTACGCCATCACCAAAAAAACCGTATAGGATATAACGATTTATATATATTACATTCCTGCAAGATAAAAAAAAGTATAATTTGTGAAACGCACATTACGAACACTTCATGAGCGTTGCAGCAAAACATGATTTTACGTTATAAAGCACGCAGTTACAGTCGAGTAGTCACATTAATTTTCGGATTTGCCAAATCTGGAACAACATTGGCATTAAATGAATGAAAGATAAAAAAAAAATTCCGAAAGTGTAAATAATTAAAAGGCGGGGATACGCGAGAAACGCAGAGGAGGAAAAGGATATGCAACAAAACTATCAGATATAAAATGAAATATAAAAAATCAGTGGAGGGTTTGCATGAGGCGGGTGGATAATCCCGCATACATGCATGCTCGTTGAATTTTTTTTTTTTTTTTTAAAATCGACCTCAATTTCAACAGAAATTGAAATTTAATTGAACGAAAAGATTAGCCGATGAATTGCGCATAAAGGATGCAACCTGTAAAAGCGCAATGAACAGTGTCTACAGTGTATATAACTTGTTCCCATTTTCGTTTAATTTTTAATATTTCGTCAAAACAGAATTAAGATTGACTATTGTTAATTTTTATGGAGCGAGGATACGGAGGGAGAAATTTGACCGCTAGGATCTCTATACTCCTTCAACGTCATACATTGTGAGACAATAATTGATGTCTTCATTAATTTCTTTTCTGATTAAAACCTTTCACCCTGAGTGTGCCTAATCTAGGCAAATTGTTTTCATTAAAGCAGGTTCCTACCTGTTTTACGTCGCCATTTTTCCTCCGCGTGACGTCATGCGGGATTGTTTAGGTAACGCCTGGGGAACGATTCGAAATCACGTGCTGTTGAATTAGCCATTGAGAGAGCATTTTGCGTATAATTAACCGCGATTTACAACTGCTGTTTTGACAACTCGGAGAGTGAAAGTGAAGCGAGAAAAGCAGTAAACCATCAAATGTTTGAATGGAAAGCAAAGTCGTGTGCAATTTATCTCAAGTGCTTTTTAAGCAGTTAGTGTTGTTGTTGTTTTTGTCGGAAAATGTCAAAAATGATTCGATAATTGGTGACCATAAATCTTGCCTCAACGATGATTTGTCGATCTGAGATTTATCTTGAAAGTTACTAGAATTCCATGCTCCATTCAGATTCCTTTTCAAAAATTTTGATTTTTTGTTATGATAGAATTTCATAGAAATGAACGCCCCCTGGTGGTAAATGAGCCTTTTACAATGCATTTCCATCATGGCGGAAATTGGAATAAAGGTGAGAGGTCATGATGGTAATGCATTTCTAAATGCACATGATTTTCTCAACTCGAATCAGGCCAATAACAGAAATATTAATAGTTATATGAATTCCCTTAACATTGAGTGGTGAATCTCATTACAAGTCCTTTTTTGCACTTGAAGCCGGATAATAGGGAGTCAACTGTTTTATTCTAATTTTTACCATTGTAATTCGCTAAACTCGCAAAATTTCCGTTAAAAAGCATATTCATTCATAGTTTCCTAAATGGCGATTTTGACCGAAATACATTATTTAGTGAAATCTATTCTCCACAATGGCGACCATTGAAGAGTAAAATAGTTTTCCTGACCCATTAAATGGATTACTCGACTCCCCGCGCACACTATTTCCTATTCATGCGTTTGGTCAATGGTCCGATTATTTTGGAAATTAATTTTTTCAGACTTCCGCTTCTGTTTATACCTTACCATCCTCCGTCCATATACGTTGTTGTTGTTGTTTTTGCAGTCGTTGGTACTGTTGTTGTTGTGAACCGGTCAGTGACCGCCCACATGTACGGGCAGGCCTTCTTGACCTCTCGCTTAACCCTTGCCTCCCCACCCCCTTCCTTTGTCATGTGGACTCCATCATCCCATCACCTTCTTCCTTCCTACTTCCTTTGAACCTGATGTTTTTTTGGCAGTTTCAGCTGCCACTCGCAAGCACACCTCTTCCAGTTCTGATCTGGCCGGCGCTTTTTTGAAGGGCAGGGAAAACCTCGGAGTCAGGTCAAAAACCCACCTTCTACCCCCGAAAAATCGCACCAATTAACTCTTAAAACGCGATAATTATAGCTGATCGCAGCGCCACCACCGCGAGAAAAATTCTCGTGTTGCTTTATTTGGATTTTATGCAATTTTTGTAACGAATTGTTACAAATAATGAAATCGCAGGAGGAGGTTATTTGTAAGATTTTTTGAGTGAAATTGAGCTGCTCCAAGTGGCAAACAACATAACGTAACTTTTAACGTTCTTATCCAGGCCTCAACCCCTAATACCGGTCTGACCACACTTCCCTATACTTCTGATAACTCTGGGTGAGTCACCCTGAAACCCGACTCTTAAAAAAATGTTTCCACCAAAAATCGAGACGAATGATTTCCCTCACCTATTTTTAAATGATTCATTCAAGATGGCGTTGCTTTCCAAACGCCCTATATGTTTATCAGTCCATAGAGGAGATTTAAAAAAAAAATGGCGTACTTAGAAAAGTCTATATGGTATACTAGAGAATAGTCTTGTAAGGTACGAGTAAGATATTAACAGTCTTAAAGTGATATTGCAAAATTTTTGAAATATTGAGAGAAAACTAAAACTTGTAAGTAAACTCACTTACAGAAATGTTATGGATTTTTGTCAAAGTCTATTTTGTGGATTTCTTATTTAGGCAACAGTTACATATATCGAGTTATTTCTAGTATAATTTTTTAGAATAAATATGAATGTATTCATCACCACATTATCACATTAAGTATAAAAATCGGTTCCAAGCGCGTGCGTGCATTCACATCCGCCGAAATCAACGTTTCCGGCTGGAGTTATTATCCTCTCACGTGAAAGTGCTTTTTGCTAAAATGCTCCATATTACCAAATTAAGAGCCATACTATTTAATGCACACCTTCAATGTTATCAAGAACATAACTTTTAGAAACAGCCATGTCTTTATTGCCCCATTCTTTTTTCTTATTTGCTATAACTTGATTTTACTCTTGAGCTCTCCTGAAGAACGTGCTTGTATTGTTACAAACAAGTGTACGAATTGTGCTGAATTTAAGAACGGATTAAACAGTAAAAACGACACAAGGACCCACGAAGACAAGTCTGCTAAAGCACGCACGAGCGCCCTAGGTGATGCTCTTGACCCCAACAGACAGTTAGCCAGTGGAGCGTGGTTTTGCACCTTATCCAGGCCCATGAGGTTGAAGGGGGTGAAACGCTTTTCAAGGTGCACCTCCAATGGTCGCGTAATGACCGGAAGCACTTATATATCTCAGCCTGGCCCCCTTAAGGGGGTCATTCTCGAGCGCGGCTTCGGGGGGTCCATGGGAGCCACCAAAATGCCTCACGCTACGTGCAAAAATTAGGCGCTTACTTTTTATATTCGTGCCATAAGCTGTAATTATTTTCATCCCGTCAATGGGATCAGATTTAAAGGGGGAGGCAAGGGGGTGGGAAAAACGATTTTATGAAAGATTACGCCTGGTGGTGATTGGAAGCAGATGCTTGCCCGGTCAGTCGGGTGGATCCAACCGAACGTTGGGAATTAATTTCATAAAATAAGAATTATTACCTAGGGTATGATGAATTACCACCGTTTTAGAACGCAAAATCACCTGATGGTGCGATATACCATACATCTATGATAGAAATCTAGAAGGATTTTCCATATGATAATTCTACTAATTTTATAGATGCACATGCATGTACATCACTTTTCACATACTCGCCTAATGAAATTTCTTCCAATTAATAACCAAAGTCACGAATTTCAGCCTAGTTGAAAACGGATTTACATAAACTTAACTATAAAGAGAAATCCATTTTGTGACATGGGTATATTAAATATAGGTACGGATTTCCCGGCAAATTTAAACAGATAAGAGATAAGGGTCGAAGAATGTGCAAGTGATGCTGTATACCAATATAAAAGGGGCGTTACCATTAACGCTGCAAATGAAGCCCGGATTATAAAATGACCGAGTTATTAAGTAATAAAAACTCGCATGAAGTTATGTAAAAAAAACGTGCCTAGCGCCCCTATCGGCTATAGCTAGTGCTATTTGGCGCCCTGCCCTTCACACCTTTTCGTTTGATCTCATTGAATGATACAGATTTTTCGGCCACGTTTCCCCCCTATCCTCTCTCGAGAAAAAAAAGAAAAAAAAACCCCACCTAATTTCATATATGTATACGCAGCTAGCGCACATGGATATTAGTTATATCGTGAATAGCGATATATCTTCGGCACGAATTCGAAATTCTTATGCAATTAAGATTAATTTGATATAATAATGAGATACACGCGGTTTGGAACGAGGAGGCATATACCGGAAATCGGTGTCTATAATTGTTACAATTATTAGTTTTATCGACGGGCAAGATCGAAACTACAGCCGGTAATAAATACGAAAAAATGACCCCTTGGCCCCGCTCTCTGGCCGAACAATTCCCATATTTATACGATTGGCGAAAACTTCAATATGCGTGTATGGAAACATTCGTGTTTACACGCTTTTGCGTGCAACTATGGCCCCATCAATGTCACTGCTTAACACTAAAAAAACACATTCAATTAACGAAATTTATCCGAAAATCTCATCAACTAATTATCAACAAATTTGGGATGATACCTTTGTATTTTCAACGGTTTAAACACTTGAATTTCCGTGTTTCTCTCAGGACTTTCTGGCTTAAAAGAGGTAACATTACCAGTTTTGTGAGATATGAAATTCATTAACTTAACAAGCAGGGTGATAAAACCATACATGAGATGTTAAAATTTAGAAAATCATACCTTACATGTTTTCCAACCTTTATTTCATATGCATTGTTTCAAATTATTTGTATTTTTAAAATATGTGAACCCTATAAGCACCAGGTGGCCATAGGTTAGAATAATCATTTTTAGACGTGTTGTGGATATTTCAACCACACATGATAAAGATAATGATAAAATCCAATCAAGTAAATATTTTAACATGTCCTTATGTATAAACACTGTACATATATATACGACAGTATATATATACGATTCTTTATCCAGTGCCATTTCCGTGTGGACAACTGCATTAATATTAAAAACAAAAAAAGTGAAAAAAGTAGAGAAAATAAAAATACACTACAAAAACATCCTCAGGGTCTTATTAGACGATTTGGTTGTTTAAGTCGTGAACTCTAAAACCCTTAATGGTCCCTGGTGCCATTCATATGACATAAAACCGTTTTCAAATGTCACAGTGTCTAGTTACTAAGATCTCACCGTGAAATGTGAGTGATGAGATTTCTAGGTAGAAATATCACAGGAACCGCTACCAGTTATGTCATAAAGTGCTACATGTAGGCCGCAGGGGGTCCTAAAACCAATTTAACGCAGTTTATCCCGGTCCATAATCCACGACCGTGTCGCTTTTATACGCCAGCCCATAAGGAACTTTACACGCCAGCCACCAGGGGGCATTCTCGGAAATGGCGGAAATTTTACAGTTTAGTAGTAGGCGTGAGAATGTTCGCTTTAATCGGAAACTAGTTTTGCTCCTGGCTCTTTTGGACTGCTTTTTATCGTCCATCCATTTTGGATTTTTTGTCTGTGTGTGTGTGGATATTTTGTTTGGCCTCCCTCTTCCATTATTCCGTACACGGCCATATTGCAAAAGCCTGGTAGCACTACTGTCCGTGACCGAGTTTTACAGCAGCTTAATGGCCGATGGAGGCAGGCAGACAAGACCCCCTTCATTACATTTACCAGGCTACTCGTTAAATTTACACATCATTAAAGCGTCACATGCCTAGGTAGCCATAGTGCGCCTAGCGAGGGTCGTCCGTGAAACTCGTCACCCCATTAACCAACGCCTCGGAACAACAGTTGCCAAGCCCAGATTTTGCAATTAACTTTCGTGTGACGTGAAGCCTGGAAAATGCAAAAGTACCAGAAAACATGTATTTGGATACTACATCATTTCATCGTGGAAATGATACAACTTATTTTCGAATGCTAAATTTCTATAGAAAAGCTTGCATTTATTTTGTAATAGATTAGATTCATTAGTGGATTAGGTAATACAGAGCACATTGAGATTGAAATTTACTGAATTATGCACACACAAAAAAAACAACCACAATGTCATGAAAATGTGGTATCGTCAAGGCTGACTTTGTCTTCAAGTTTTCAGATTTTTCTTCAAATAAGAGACATTTTAGGTGAATTATAAAAATGCGAAGGCTGCATGTTTAAAATGAGAGCAAAATTGATGGACAAATTATTTTTCGGCATGATTCCCCTCTACGTAAACAAAATCAAGGTGGGCCAATGGCTAACCCTATATTTCCCAATATCCTGTTTGGGAAGAAGTTCAAAAATTACACACAATTAAGTCAATTGGCGAAATGGCTTGAGAGCAAATTGGAGAAGGATCGATATAACGAGGTGGCTATACAAGGCTATAATTAGGAAATTCCCCCCACGAAAGTATAAAGCACACATCTATTGCATCAAAAAATAAAACGAGTAGGGATCAGTAATGCTGATTATCTCTTAACCCTTGCCCATGCTATCAATCAATTCTGTATTCCGTATAGCTCTGTATATCTAATATTTCATTGATTATCAAATTACTTAGGTTCCCGAGCAATTTTTTTTTTATGATACGGTAAAATTTCATCATGTGATGGGGCAAATTTGAGTACGCCCCGGAATGAATCTATGTTGAACGCCTTCAGAAAAGCAATCAAAATCTTTTATTATCCTTTCACCACGGCTAAAGTTAACTTTTTTTTGTAGATTTGAGCAAAAATGAAAAATGAAAAGAAAAAAAACACTGAAAGAAAAATTACGGGAATCCGTAATCTAATACCAATTCATACATGTACATGTATCATGTAAGTGCTATAGTTATCATATGCTAAATGGACAAATAGATAGTATATATTATTAATTCACAAGATGTCTCACGAAATCGTTTACAAAAACTCCACTGTATACACTGCTCTTTATAGAATTCATCCCTAACTTTGGATTACTTTAAATGATTTTTATAAGAGATTTCAGTTCAGTATCTTCCTATATATGGAGCTTCGTAAAGTAAACACTTGTTACATTTAGTTTTAATTCATTTCATAGAAGAATTACACGAATTACAAATATATTCCTTATCAACATACGAAGGACTTTCAAAGCTTTCAAAACTGAAAGTTTTTTTTAAAAACTTTCTTTTCTTACGCAAATTTGTTTTCTTAATTTCATGATACAATGTCGCTCCTATGCTTTAAAGGTATATCGTACCATGATACCATCCAAATTCTGATTTATATATATATATATATATATGAGGAGAGGATTTTTTAAAAAATTATGGAATTATTGTATATATAGTTGAAGAAAAACATATTTTGAAAATGAAATCATTTGCTACACCATGGTATCTTTTTCAAGTTTTTGCATTGCACTTATATATGAGAAATAGATGTTTCGAAAACATTCGCGTGGTTAGTGTTGATACATTTTTTTTTCAGGCATGATAGAAAGAGAAATACTTTCGCAATAATAATTTGTACGATTGAGCGCCCTCTTTGTTTTTTCTATTTCTTGTGTCCTCGTTTTAATTCGCCCATAAAAATTCCTCCTCGATTTCAACGTCGCCCGAGAATGAATTAATAGCAGTTCAGACTCAATTCGGCAGGATATTTCTTAATACGATATATATCGATACGATGATGATGATGACGGCGATAATAGTTATAATAATAATAATAATAATAATGGTTGCAAAGGCGGAAGCTCTGGTTGTGTTCTTAATTCTCCGAAGTTTTATTCGGGTCGGCACATAAGAGCCCAATAATTCAAAACGAAGGCGGACTGGCCATTTCCTTGTTGCTCATTAAAGCACATTTAAGGCAAGCAACGAGGCGAGACTCAATTTCCATGTTTTCAAGCACCGTGTTGACCACCGTCCTTCTACAGCAACGCCCTCTGCGTTTAACGGCCGGGCCTCCAGGGGGCGTGCGAAGCTCCCGTGGGGTCAACCCCTCTAACAGCTCAAATTTCATTCTTACGCCATCTTATGGTCGCATTGCGTGTTGATTTCATATTTAGGGGGTGTTCAATTTCATCCGCAAATAGTATATATATACCATACTTTTCGAATAACTTTTCTCAAGTCTCATATACTATATTTAATTCTACTACCTAGAATATTTTCTCAAGGAATCTACCACTTTTGATGTAGCAAGTTTAAAATAATGGCATCAAAAATCACCGTGATTTTGGCATAAATTTCACGAAGCATAAGTTAGAAAACTAAATTAAGTCTTTAAAAAACCGATCAGCTTAGATTAAGCATTGTGTCATCATTCTAAAAGAGGTCAAGATCCTAGACTTTCAGTTGTTTTATCCAATTTAAAAAAAAAAAAAAATTGAAAAAAAAAATTGTATATCAAAATTTCTATTATACATAGTAGTTTCATCAATTTTCAAATTAAAAATTCGTCATATACTGTCCATTGTGAAATTTGCCATAACGAGTTAGTCCAAAATCAAAACACGAATGTCCTAATTTGTTTTAAACATGCAGAACGATCCAAAAATGTGCTTTCGATATACTTCTTGATGTAGGTTACTTATACACGATCTTAATAAACTATCTTAATCTAGAAACTGAAGACTGGTGAAAGAAATAATGCAAAACTTTCTTAGAATAGGTTTTTCTTCTTCAGAATTTTAGTATATGTGCTTCTATGTTCATGATTTTGAATACGTATATACATCAAACTTCTTATGTATATAGGATAACCTAGTAAATTAATACAAATAAGTCATATCTTATAGACAAAACTTACATTCATTTTGATGAAATTGGGCATGTCTACAAAGTATTTTGTTTAAAACTGCTTGGTATACCGAATTCAAACCCATCATCTTAAAACTATAATTTGTTACTTAAATTTCAATGTGTTCAAAAGTGCATCGTAAACATGTTTTTACACTAGATTTATGCATATGCTGACATTCTTACGTCATAGCAGAGTAGAAACGAGCCAAAATAAAATAATGGCAAACTTTTGCTATAAGTAATTTATAAAATTGCGTCACGAGTAATGTATACGCGTACGCTTGGGTTTTAGTTTCAAAGTATCTGTTGACATTTAATTTATTCATGAATTCAAATTAAGCCAAATAGGAAATAGTAAATAAGTGTGAAATTAGCTTCCTCTTAATTAGCGAGTCATTGCCCTATAGACAGTTTGAGTGTATACGAACTGCTGGCTATTTTCTAAAAATGTTGAACTTTTTGGCGAAGTCCCAAAGCCATCCATGGATAAAAAAAATATAAAAACCTCCACATACGCACCCACCCATATATTCATTTCTACGAATTGAGCGCTAATTATTCATTCATGCGTCGCATTAATTAAAACGATACACTTTCATTTTTAGGTTGATCGGTCTAAAGACTTCGCGTTGGTCTACATGGGAGCATTTCTTATGAAAAGACCATCATCATTCTATACTATATCGTGATAAGACATTTTCTTTTTCATTGAAATTGTGCCAAAATATGAAAGTGTGTGTATACGAAACTTAACACGGAGCCAAAGGGAAAAACACGAAGCATTTCATTCGCATATATAATGTACGTCTCTTATTATTCGTATTAAATTGGAGGTGATGTACTTATATATGTACATGTATAAGAATAAAAATATTGGCCCCGGAAGAAATTCCTTTTTTAAAAAAGAAAATTACTTCATTAAGTTATTGCAAATATTGGGAACAGCTAGCGTTTAATTTGGAATTATAATGAGATATTTTTAATAGTATGCAATTCAGAATTCTCAAATGACATTTATATTATACATACATATATATTATCCATCCGTATCTTTTTTAATCAAAATATCTTGTAGAAAACTACACATGTGTCCCAAAAGACAAGTTTTTCAACATAGCACAATGTATTGTTATGCAATACTTTTTCTCAGGTTACTTCGATTTAACACCTTGCTATTAAACTAGAGATATGATTTTTGGTGGCCAGAAAACATCGAGCATTCCCTTTTCATCCATTTATAAGACTATAAAATCTTTTAGAAAATTGAAAGAACATTTATTTTAAAATCACTGTCACGAGGATTATCATATCAGACATCCTCAAACGATGTCTTCTGTTTACAACTAATACGTACATTGCATGATCTTAACTTTAAAAAAAAAATAAAATTCTGTCATACACAGTCTGCAAACACTTCTTACTTTACATTGTACCCATGCCTTGCATATTAGAAGAAAACATATTTCTCCATTTTTTGTGCCAATTTACGCAGTGAAACTTTTTATTTTGTATCATAATATGAATTGCATATTAGGAAAAATAGATGCAAATATTTCTTTTTCTTGTTAAATGTTGAATAAAAATTGGAAATTGCTATACCGATATAAGATTCCATTCATGCATTTCGCATTAATTCAAGGCCAGAGTATATATTAGCAAAAATTTGAAAACATATTTTTTTACACGAGGTTTTAGGTATTGAAAACAACTTAGTCACAAGTCGAGGCAAACGATAATGGACGCCCCTACAGTATATATATTTCTCTCAAATAATCGTTATAAGGCCTTCAAATAAGGTTAAACTTATTTCATCATCATGATCGAGGAAGGAAGAAATGGCAAGGATGATAATCACAGACATATATAGCATAAAAAGGTGGTATGCTACACACAAAAAAAGCATAGCGTGCAGAAAGGAGTTCGTGTGAAGTATGTGATCTTTGAGGGATCCCCCGGATCCACCTCCCCCTCAAATGCACCTTCTAATGCCTTAGCTCCTGAACAATTTTTGGTAGGAAAAAAAGGGTAATTGTTCAATGCTGGGTAATGAGGCAATTCACCTAATGCACCCCCCGAAATAAAATCTAAAAACTTCTTAAATGACCGTGCTGTAACACGCACCAGTTAGAGGAGAGCGAAGAAAATTGAAGAAAAAAAGTTTTTAAAAAAGACCTTATAGAGAAGTGTTGAGATCGTCCAAGAACAGCCAACATCTTTCAATGACTTTTTATACGATTATAGTGAAAGCCATGACAAATCTTAAAAAAACTGTACATCACAAACTATACATATGAATTGGAAGATGTTTTCTCGTCAAGATAATTGTGCAATTATCCTACAACTTCTTACTTTTTTGACAACTCAATAAGTCATTAAAAAAAACAATAAATGCCGAATGTCCCGAGTCTGTCCTTTCTTATTCATTTGTTAGTCGAACAACAAAATCTTGGAATCACTTGCTACAGATAGCAATGTCTTTAATGATATGGACTTGAGCTACCTATGTATATAGCTCAATAAAGAAATGAGTAATTTATTTTTTATAAAGAAATATTGTTTCAGAACGTATATATATTTTAATTTGCATAACTTGTTTTATACAGTTTGTCTTATTCAAACTACGATGCTGTAATTTTGTATTTGCATTAGTCGCCAGCGAATATGAAGGATTTCCTTCAATCCCTCGGGTTTGATTCCCAAAGGATTTAGGATTTGGGAGGCTTCCCTAGCAACCTGGCCCAGCAGGGGCTTATGGATGGGGTACTCTGCCGGGCACTGCACCGAAAAAAAAAATATAATAATAAAAAAAACGGGAAAAAATGCTGCAGCGTGACTAAGGCTTATCACCTCACTTTCATCTAAACTGACCAAAAAAAAAAACTAATGTAGTTATTTTCAACCCACATAACCGCAGTGATTACCGGTGAGGGGCCCGTCCTAGTTTCCATTCTGGCGCACCACTTTTCGCGCTCCCCCCACCTGGAGGTCAAAGGTTGCCAGAAACATATCCTCATGAGCTGCTTATTTGCATATATCGTTTCCCTCATTTCATATCCATTTCTGTAACGCTGCATAGGGTTTCCATTCTCAAATTGGTACATATGGTTTGTGACTCTTTAAGACACTTGCATGCTGGGAAATGGCAACCCCAATACTGAACTTGATAATGATTAAGTAGATGGTGGCTCCTGCGGACCCCTCAAGCGCCATATTGCATTTTAACGAATTTCGTTATGCGTTTAGATTGGGAGATCAGTGATCTACTTTTTAGCAATAAAACGAATAGGGCAAAAAGATGCTATAGCAGTAAAACCTAATTAACCTAACCGACCCTTTATTCAGTACGTATATAGTCAACGCCATCTTTGTTTGCAACATTATTTGTACACAAATGATATAGTATAACTCCTTAAGGTGAATCGCAACTCTATCACTTTCAATGGGTTAAATTGTTTAAAATAGCTTGATAAATCAGCAATGGTATCACTTTTTCGTTTTTCACTTTGAAATGGTTCTTTTTTTAAAATTAATAAACAAGTTTGAAAAATGTCCGTTAATTTGCATGTTCATGCTACCATCTGCTGGCAGAAAGTGCAAATTAACGGACATTTTTCAAACTTGTTTATTAATTTTAAAAAAATCTACCATTTCAAAGTGAAAATATATTTTCAAAAATTTTTATTTTTATTTAAACTCTTTTTGTTTGGCTGTGATTGTGTTTAAAAATTTCACCCATTGAAATATACATATAGGGTTGTGATCCAGCTTAAATTTATGGAAACATTCCGAGAAGTATGAAATATCAATTCTGAATTAATCTTTATTTTTACAACAGCAGTGTTTAAGTTATGCATTTTTCATTTGGTTTTCAGAAGTGATTCATGTGATATGCAGAGCATAATTATATTGGTTTATCTAATCATAATTCAGCGTTCAATGTTGGTATGCGTTACATTTAATCCCCTATAATATTGCAAATGTTCTGGGAAAACCTTGGCACTATTTTAATCGTTTACGTTTATTTGTATACCATATATTACAAAAACATAAATGAAAAACACTACTCGTCTAGCATATCCTGTCATTTGAAGTATAGTTTCCTAGAAAAACCATCTCAACACGGAAGCACATTTTCACGGCACAGCGAGACTTATGTGTGAATAATACAAGAAAATATCTGTACAAATTTGCGATAAATGTTATAATGTGAATCAAGTTGTAATTAAAAGAAATTAAGGGGGGGGGGAACTTAAAACACCGAAGAATTCGCGGCTGATATAGTACTTATGATAGAAATTATATAATAGATTTAAGGGTATTGGCTTTTCGCACATCTATATGAAAACAACAGTCAAATAAGGCAATAAATCACAAACAGTTTGCATAGGAATAGCTTTACTAATTGGATAATTGCGTAATTACCGTGCAATTTATTGCTTTTTTGACAGCTCAACGTGGGGAGATGAAAACAAACTAAAAGCGCGGAAACCTCATTGAGAACTATTTTGCTAATTGAATAGCTGCGTGGCACGTTCTATAATCGTTGCCATGACAATACCCAAATATTTTTACATGATTTTGATCTCTAAATTGAAAAATGAATAGAAGATATGTTGCAAATGTTAGCTTATGGTTCGTTCATGTTCTACCTTCATGTAGGAAGAAACTAAGTTAGATCCATGGATTCTCACTGTTTTCTCACATTTATTTTTCAAAATTTAAAAATTCTAAATGGCGACATTTCAAGGCCCTAACGAGTGAGTTAATGGGATGCCGAATGCCATTTGTGGCCCACTTAGACCTTAGTTTCTGTTTCAAATGTATTCTAGTGTGAATTATTCGATTCAACATTGCTACCCTTCTGCGGCCAGTCATTAAGTCTCTTATAACTCATCATAATTGTGAGAAATAAACATGCCAAGAAGGAAAATATATACATCCTTTCCAAGAAATCATTTAAGTTGTTTACTTTCCCCAACACTCATTTCTTGGCAAAATAATTTTGGAGAAAAAGCCTCATTTTGAGTGCCAAATTCTACATAAAATTATCGAAAACCGTGATCGCCAAAAAAGAAATTTCTAACAGCCATCATTTGAAATCCAGCAAAAGACATGTAGAGAAGAAAAAAAAAGTATATGAAGAACTTTTTGTTCGTTCGACAGGTACTTTGGAAATGGAGAGATGACCCAAAAGTGTTGAAAATTTCCCTTTTCTCAATTGCTGAATGAAAACCTTGACTTTTAAATAGACACGTCGATCTCATTTCTTAGCATTACAAGTACATAAATCATAATGGAATTTGTGCTATTTCATTGAACAAGTTCATGAAAGAGGCCCATTTGTATTCACAATTTCCACGCCAGTTTTTTTGGCGTGCCCCAGGTTGAACCGCGAAAGCAAAGGGTTTAAAAGTCGTGTTTTCGGTCATTTTTTGGTATGAAATTCGTGCATCAAATGTAATTCGCCACAGTATTTTTTTTTGCCTGTTACAAAAACAACTCCTTTGAAGGGGGACCTTTTTCGTGAACTGCGGAATCATCCCACAGATGTGATGACGTTTGCTTAAATTTCCTTCCCTTCAATGAGTTTATTTCAATTTTTTTTTTTTCAGTTCAATAATTCTGCATCATCGATGAATGACAGTGACCATACACACAACGCGCTGCCTTGTGGGTAAATAGTGCTCGGGGTGGCGGATAAGCCGTTTTACCTTTTGGGTCACACTATAATTGCTTACAAATTTGGACGATTTTTCGGTCAGCTCACCTCCACCCCGAACTATTCGCGTGACGATTCGCATTGAACGCAGGAAGTCGATTAGATTGCCTGAGAATTTCGACTGACCTCTCAATGAACCACCACCACAAGATTCCGCATACATCCAAGAGCATCCGACTCCTGAGTGATTCTTGCAAAATTTAATCGCCATCAAAATGAAATATTCCACTGAACATTATATAGAATACACGTTGCAACCACATCTTAAACTATATGTTGTAATGAAATTGTATATATGGGCCCATTCTTGTGAAGGGTTTAGGTACATGGTCATCGGATAACTAAGAGTTACAATGTTGGCAACTCTACATATGTTGCCCCCAGATCCAACATTGCATTTTAAAAACACGTCTCTCCATCTTTTGAGAGTCAAAGATCAGGGATTCCTGCAGACTTATAACGACATCCGAGCAAATTTCCACTTGAAAACTGCAATTTTGAACGCCATGTCCGAGTCCTATCCGTAGCAATAAGGAAAACCATTTCCCAAATTGAGTTTCTTTGTCGTTTATGTGTCGGAAAATTCAAAACGAAAATAATTAACCTAAAACTAACCTCATTTTGCTTACCTATACGCCAAAAAATGCACGGCCATTGTTGCTGTTTTGCTGGTCGACATCTAATCGGACACTTTGCCGTCATTGTGATTTATACGACTCTACGAGAATAAAAAGCAAACTTAAAATAAACAATAATTCACATGATATTCTAAAGCGTGATTTTACCACTAAAACAGAATCATTACTAATGTTAGAGCACCCCATGCATCTGTGCATTGCATGCATTGGCGACGGCCATTTTGGATTTAATGAGAGTTGCTCATGCATGCAGAGAGTTGGTAATCCAATTATGAATTTTCACATCAAAATAAAGTAATTTTCGAATAAACTTGTTTTCTTAATTCAAATTCATACATGTACATGTATATTAAACGGTGTTAAACTCGTGTTGAACAGAATAAATTTACCACTAATCTGTTTTTATAAAAAAATAATGCTCTTCAAAATAAAAACCTATTTTTATTTTACTTGTTTAAAAGCACGACATCCTGTTGTTCAGCAATTATGATATGTAATGAAAAATCCATTACAAAAACACGGTTTGATACATAGTTGAGGATCACGCTTCCCATTGAACGTTGAAGCAAAAATGAATGTCGGCGGCCATGTTGAGATTTCGTCGGAAGCTGTGAAGCAATTAACATTTTTTTGTTGTTGAAGTTTCTGAATTTTTGACGATCGAAACAGGCTGAAATCGCTTTTTCATTGTGCAAATTAGCTGCAAAGCGTGTAATTAAGCCAACCCGTAAACCCCTCGCACAAAAATGTGGCTTATGGTGGGATCAAGCAGCTGACGTCACGTGGCTAGCAACTCGTCTTAATTTCGGATCCCCCGTTTGAAAAAAGCACGGCGTCCTATTAGAGGACCCTTTCCGCAATTATACAATCGGCTGAATCCGCCTTAATCCACAACTTGATCCGAGCTGCACGTTAGCTGGTTGCCCGGTATACTTAACCCTCATCAAAGTTAGAGCTTCGCAACTTCACTTAATGGACGATTATTTCACTCGTTTTACCCGCATGCAGAGAGATGATTACAATTACATCATCGTATTGTTACCATGCTCAACAGAAAAACAACATGGCACAGAACAGACTGAAAGTCACCGAATAGTTAGTTCTTGCAAAAACAATACACGTGGCGCCACCACTTTTTGTTAAAATTGATTTTTAAATTTTATGTAATATGTAAATGTTATAATCCTTCACTTTTAATGTCCAATTCTTTCCATATTTAACAAACTGTTCTGCAATAAATACAGTTTTTGTTTAATATGCCGGTTTATTTTCTTTTATAACAGTAAATATGATTCCCTAAAACATGTAGGCTATATATAAGTAAATAAAACCGAACATGGCTGCATCACGATAAAAAAAAATTGCGATTCGCGTGTTTTATATATATAGCGGAATTAAAACGTATAAACAGGGATAGGTAAAACACACAAAAAACTGATTAAATTAATCAAACTATATATTAAAGTTTAAATAACAAAATGCCAAGCAAAACGTCACATTTGATAAACTAAGTAAATACGGATCTACTGTATCCCTGTTGCGAAAACAAAACGATTCAAAAACAAGTTTTTCCTATAGAAATTGTGGAATGGGCTTTTCATATATTTCATTTGTATATGCTGGCAATATTGCACATGTCAGAGCTCGGCAAATGTTTCTGTATACGGGCAATAGTAAACATATTTTAAGAGATGATTATAGTTGAAGTGGGAATGTCAAAATGTTAAATATTTTGGGATTTTTATGTCTCAATAACGTATATACTGCGGTCAGCGGGCCAGACTTATATTGTAAATATATAAATGTGTCGAATCACTTGGTCAACTGACAACTCTGTAAAAAATTAATAAAAGCTTTAATAGTCCTGGTAAAACTTCTGGTTTTTAAAAAATATTGTGCACATTATATAAAAAATGAAAATACTATAAAGTTAAATCCGGACTAATGAAAAGAGGGCGTATCGACAACTTGTGATTAAACGTGTGCAATAACAAGTTATCTGCACGTTAATGAATCATGAACACACACGCGAATTGGTGCAAGATCACATACTGTACAAACTGGAGTAAACAACCTCATTTTTGAAATATTGTACCTGTTAAATAGTTCCGTTAAATACACGTTGTGCAACGCGTTTATTTGTCGATCAAATATTATCGGGCAAAATCCCCCATATACGGTATATATTTCAAGTGTCGCCATCTTCTATGAGGTTGGTCCCGTCAAAAAATTTCAAAATTAATGGTTGACTTAATCAATCATCATATTTTGCCATATAACGATGACTTTTAAATATGCATTATACTATATTACTACTGTATATTTATATTAAAGAATGTCCATTATTTGCCTGAACTCTATATGCTGTGTACATAACAATATACGTAAATTACACTGGACGTGTCTTGACGTTAAAAGTTATTGAAGTGGCAATGTTGGAAAACTTATTATGAGCTTCATGTGTGGCAAAAAAATCTTATATATAACCGATTTAAAGAAGATTGTAAAATATGGTATAAAACCAACCAAAAAAATTAATCAATCTTAATGCCATATGTCAAAATGCAGTTTCATTCTTTACTTGGCTCGTTATCTTGCCAAACCCTGCTTATCACTTTGATATTTTGAACTATTCAGAATTTCAATTTACTATATCGTGGATATAATGGTAATTTTGATTATCTGAAAGATCATTTAATACACTGTTAAATGAACACGTGCTTTACAAAATGAGACTTCAAGTAACGACACAGTTAAAAAATCCATAAATTTTACAGGAACAATCGAGTAAAATTTTTAAGGAAATATGCAGTAAGCTGGATATACGTGATATTTACATCAAATTTATCTAAAATTAAGGAACTTTCCGTATTAAGTATCCTCTATTGAGAAATCAATTCAATTCAATGGCATATTGTAATACACTGTAAAATCAGAGTCTTAAATTTAGACGTTTTAAATGTATTAAAGTGGTAACCAGCATCTTAATTTAAGAT
>JAQGBW010002450.1:0-19857 GCA_034698625.1 Julus scanicus
AAACAATTTTTATTTTTATTTAATCTTTTTTTGTTTGACTGTGAGTGTCGTTGCAAATTTTCCCATTGAAAGGGATACTTTTGTAATCCCCCTTCAGCTTTTACCATCCAATAATTAACTGATATTGTTTTAAGTTATACATTTGGTATTCAAATGTCATCTGATTATATTGAAAATGTATTAATGCACTGGTATGACTATGTTGCAGGTTGGATAGCATATTCGACGTTTTAAGATATACATTTGATTGTCCACGTTTGCATCAAGTGCTTTTCGTCAAACTGGTAAGCTATTTCATTAATATGTTTATTCTTGATAACAGGTCCTGCATGTATGTGGTAAAGTTAAAATCTTTATAGAACATTGAACAACGTGTACAACTGATGAACAGCGTAGTTCATTTAAACGCATACATTGCAATATCAAATTGCGATATTGCGAATGTATTTGCAAATGGACCAGTGGTGTTTATCTATAAATGCAGCCTAATCTTCAACGCGTGGCATTTTGTTATATGATTTTTAATCCTTTCACATAAATTTCTCTGGTTTTATGTGCGAGCAACAGCCGCATAGTGTTGTTGACTTTTAATCAAATCTAAAAGTGGAAATAGCTCTCTGACACCAGTTGGCGTAAATGACATTGCGCTCGGAATATGGACGGGAATTGCATAAACGAACCGGGGTTATATTAGGCGTTTAACTCTAATGGGCAATTAAGAAGTCAATATGGTGCCAACCTCCATTATATATCTCATCCCGGCATGCAAAGCGAGTAGAAATTATGCAGGCATGCAAAAATGGCATCGCTTTGGGCAACTTTTGCTACTGTGCTACTTAGTACTATATGGAAAAATACTTAAGAAAAAAAATGGAATTAAATGCAATACAAGCTAAACACGTCGCAAAATGCATTTATGTATACGCCCACCGTAGCGGAAAATTGTGAAAACTTAAATGGATTTACTATGTATAGCCACTGAATATGGGCAGGTGTGTTTTTTGTTTGATCCATAAAAGATATATATAAGAAACTCAATTTGAGGATTTAACGTCTTTCTTTCGTAAAATTCGTTTATCTTTACATGAAATGGCCGTAGGGTCCAAGACGTGCTGCTCTCGATAATGGATGGGGAGACGTTTTTATATAAACTAATTACAGTGCAATGCTTAGCATATAAGTCGTAACCTTTAGGGCCACCAGAATGCACTGAGGAATACCAATCAAAGAATTATTCGCCAAGTTGGGTCCAAACTTAGTCATTTCAGACATGACGAATTGAGGGGTAAATTACATTTATGTATACCTAGAGTGCTCGGACTTGACATACGTGCACACTGTCACGTTGTGAATTAATTGTATGTAAGTATCACACTAAATTAGTTTGATATTTCAATCGTGTTTAAGAGGGATCACAACCCTATCCTTTTCAATGGGTCGGGTTTGCGAAGATACTCACAATTGAATGAGGGAGGTGTGGTTGGGGGTGAGAATTGTTTGGGGTGGCTTGATGGATCAGCAAGGGCATCCACTTGTCGTTTTTCACTTTGAAATGGTAGAATTTTTAAAATTAATGTACAAGTTTGAAAAATGTCAGTTATTTTTCACACGCTGCCAGCAGGTGGCAGCACGAGATAGGCAAGTTGTGAGTGCAAAAAATCAAATAATAACTTAATTTTAAAAAAATGTACTATTTTAAAATGAAAAATGACAAGCGAAGACCCTTGGTGATTTATGAAGTTATTTTAAACAATTTTTATTGAACGAATTCGATCATGATCTCTCTATCTAAGTATAGTATACAGTATGTCTACCCGGAAGCAATGTTTGTATTGCATACAAGGAAATAAGACAGGTGGCTATAGACACATGAATTTGTGGGCCTTTTTTTGTAATATCGCATGGGATGTAGGTTCCTGCATTATGCAACGCGGATAAACATTCAGTCACAACCTTTATGGAAAAAAAATGATCGTTGTTCACATCCACATGTTAAGAATTCAAGCGAAAGAGAGAAAACTCGAGGCATATCATAGTTCCAAAAGACAGGAGAGGCTTAACGACTAAGCTTAAAAGTAGAAATTCACGAATTCATGTCAGAATAAGGGATGCCATTGTTTATGAGCAGCATCGAATACTCAATAAATTAAAGTTTTTTTTTTTTTAAAGATTATCCGAAGACAGAAATCCTATCCGAATACGTGTATATCCTTGTGCACGATATAGTGGATAAAAACAAACAAGGACAACATCTGTCAGTAAGGTAGACAACTAACAATCCTACGCCATTGATCCATTGTACAAGTTTTAGAACTTACCGTTAAGCGCATATTGATAGACCGTATTAATCAACTGGGGAAATGTATTATTTCGTTAATCTTCTGAAAATCAAACCGGATAAATTTCAGTCTCGTGGCAGAGCATTGGGATACAAAACAAATAATCCTTATTCGTATAGATGAAGCTCAACTTAGTTCATTCAGGTTGATGGCATTATCCTGAATTCACTCACTGACTAGTGAACGTTTTTCTCAGCTTTTCGGCCATCTTTGTGAACCATAACAACAGTGAAATACTAGCAGATGTGTTGAATTCCGGTTCAGGAATCACTAATGACTAACATTGCATTTACAGCATAATATTTCGGAAACTATTTTAGTTTGATTTCACATACTGATGGACTAATCGCTCCATTAAATCTCCAATTATGGATTTTTTTTCTTCTTGAGAACTACTTGCTAATTTGGAGGTGCGCATTATGATTTGCATTAACGTATAAAAACAGTCATTGTATTGTATACTGTAAACGCAGTTGTTAATGCCATTAAGAACTTGCAGTAAGTGGGAGGCTAAGTCGGGCTCTTTACTTTCATTGAAACTTTAATGCTGATTAGGTGATAATTGATTATGGTGAAATCTTCCGAGTGCTAATCTGCAATTAATGGCCCATTTAATCCCCATTATAAATTAATAGGACTTGGTGAAATCTACCATTAGTAGAGTAAGCGAGGCGTATCTTGCTATTTGCACGAAAGATTGAAAAGAAATAAAAACTCCTTAAATGCTTCCACTAATGAGATTTGAGCAGAGGAAGACTTGGGTTCGAAACCAGGAACCGTTATATTGACTAGTTTTCCACAGCTTGATTCCCGCATGGTTTTTCAAAAAAATCGACCATGGTCCGACATTTTTTTCTCTTTCAACTCTACTTACAAAACAGCATATCCTAAAAATCATTTCCCTCGATGTGTACATGGCCACTGGTTTTGGTCATTGTTAAATAAACACATATGAGAATGTTCTCACAAAGATGGCGCTGATGACAATTTAAAAACACGCATAATACTAAGTTCTAAATAAATATCAAATGAATGAAACATTTATCGGTGCAGAAAAATGGCCATAGGCAGTTATAAGCATTTGCCAATTCTCACAACATTGTAATACCACTGCGGTATACCCAACATTTTAATTTCATCAAAAACAGCTGCGAAATGCTGTAGTTATTTAAAAATTCATCGCATTATACATGAAATGATGTTGATATTAGCAATGATGAATGTTTGCAAGCAGTCGTGTATGTGCATAATGCAGTATGGTTTCAGTGTTTCTAAGTATAATGACATGCAATGTTAATAAAGAAAAATCAAGCGACCGAATTTGAAGTGTAGTTAAAATAGTTTTCTATGGAAATATTGAGGTAGGATTAAAATTCTCTCAACAAGAATATATATTTTCTGTACATCTGCTCGGGGATGCTCGTAAAATCTATATTATCCCTGTGTTGTATAATGGCAAACGTTCTTATTTCATTTTGTATTAAATATCGGAAGCGTCATCTATCTCCCATAGTTTTCAGTTTAACTGTTCTGAATTCCTAAAAAGCAATATTTTTGCCCCCTGGAGGATTTTATTCATATCGTGCATGCAACGTCTTTGTGAAAGCATTTCTTGATTACTTTTAATAGCTGCGCTCTCATTTATTGTTTCTGAACTGTATTATTTTGCTGTCTAGTCATTTCCATCTTTTTTTTTCTGTGCAAGAAATCTTTAGGCAAATGACATTTTTATTTATTTTGAAATCAGTCTTCTATCTTCGAAAGATGTAATGAGTTTTTTCGACGCTCCAGATTTTCCCATTTATTAAATAGCATTTTCATATTTGAAATTACCGGTTTTATGGAAGGTAAATTTATCAAATTGTTTATGGCCATAATAAAGTTGTCTTGGAGATGAATCGAGGCAGGCCCCATAGTCTAGAATTCTATTTTTTCGTGTTTTATGTCAGGGCTTGATCGATGCAACTGATGCCCATCATGCAAATTCTTAATATTAAACTGAGTTTAGCCTATTTTTAATGTACGAAATTGGAATTCCGTTTTGTAAAGTATGTAATCCATCAGCATGTGAAAATATCGATAAGTTAAATATTCCAAATATCGATAAATTTAATCGGCGATAAACAAAAGTCGGAAGATAGTGATATTAATATTATATGCCGATTCCAATGCTGTAAAATATTGATCCGTATACCACAGAAATTGGTATAACCTAGGCCTCCAACTATAGACATGATGGTCTTTAAATAATGTCCTTCATAAAATATCCATAGCAACCTATAGGGATTGGTGCCCCTATGAAAGATTGGATGAGTACCTACTGGTTTAATCCGAATGCTTGAAACGATATGCATACAAATTGGCCTCTACATAGTATAGGTATTTATAGGACTTGCAGAATTGTTTTTTTTTTTCAAATAAAAATCCTCCTGAATTTTAATATTTTATGACTTTATTGCTATTTCAACTTCTGTATTAAGGGTGAGCAATATAGCGTTTAAAATAGTATATGCAAGCCTTTGCAAGGTATATACACTGTTCAGTCGGAAACAATAGTCCACATGTATTTTTTCTTAGTAAATTTGGAAACGGAAGTGCAGCGGAAATACAACTTATATTATGGGTGAAGTTATTTATCATTACAGTGCCTAATGCATGGTCCATGAAGTTTGCAAATACGAGAAAACAAAGCATTTAGATAAAAAAAAATTGATTTAGACAAATGTTGTTTGCTTTCGAAAAAGAAACAATGATTTTGTTTTTTCTTCCTTAAAAGCAATCCCATATTTAGATACCACAGAGCAATCAATAGGTAATGGAACGATCAATACCTTCACCCAGAAAATAAGTTGTACTTCCGGTGAACTTCCGTTAGCTTCCGTTTCACAGCCGCCATTGAGCTCACACCGAAAACAAATTTGTAATAGACGTCAAAATACATGTATATTTATTTGTTTCTTTCTGTACCGTGTATTTTTAACCTGAATGTCATTCAATTGGCAAATCCAATAGTGTAATATTTCAAGGCAACAAGCGTAAATATTATTAAAGGACTTTAAGCAGGATCACAACCCTATCACTTTCAATGGATAAAATTTTAAAACACAATCACAGCCAAACAAAAATAGATTAAATAAGATTAGAAATTGTTTAAAATAGCTTGATAAATCAGCAATGGTATCACTTTTTCGTTTTTCACTTTAAATGGTAGATTTTTTTTTAAATTAATAAGCAAGTTTGAAAAATGTCCGTTAATTTGCACATTCTGCCAGCAGGTGGCAGCATGAGAATGCAAATTAAAAGTGATACCATTGCTGATTTATCAAGCTATTTTAAACAATTTCTATTTTTATTTAATTTCTTTTTGTTTGGCTGTGATTGTGTTTTAAAATTTCACCCATTGAAAGTGATAAGGTTGTAATTCACCTTAAAAAAAATGTAATGCATATATCCTTGATTTGTGTGTTTGTTGTATTCGAATACCATCGCGAATTGTGTCCTCCGTTTGGATACATTTGCGGCTGTAGAGTGGAAACCTGCTGCTTTGTGTCAAAGCATAATTGGTTGACACGAACGTGGCTTCCGTTAATTAATATTTAATGCAGGACAAATAGCACCGCTTTTGGGATTGTTTTAGGCTTTGACATAGCGCACTTAGGTGTCGAAAGTGCAACGTGGATTTGCGAGCACTTTTGCTGGACTCGTACAATGAAATAGCAGCTAATGTCAACCCCTCGTTGACCGGAAATGCTCATGGACTATTGCAGCGCATCAGAAGTTGAAAGTGGCCAAAGCATCCAGTCAATGAATCTGAAAAGGTCAGTCATATCAGTCCACCCACTTTGGGAACACTGGAGAGAAAGGGAATAAAAGCATGGACGGACGGCTAATCGATATCCATGGAGCATCCATTAAAATTAACCCTTGCTCCGACAAGGGGTGCAGCACGATAAATCGGAAGCCAGGGGGCGGGGCATGAGGCATCAACCAGATTAGACAAGGTGCGGGTTGCCATGACGACATTAAACGAGCCCATGGTGACCCACTCGAACTTGGTGAACATCATGATTAAACTAGCCAACTTCAGCGATTGCTAATGTGACGCTGACAACGACGGTATCGATGATTTGCACAGGTCGAACCAATTCCATTCGAGCGGAACAATACAAGGCTTCAGAACGCGATGTCAGGGAAAAGCTCTTAATCTTCTTGTGTATCCTTAGCAGCTTTCTATGTGGATGTTGCAGTCCAAAATTGACAACTTTCGAACATTTGCATAAACATGATGGGAATTCTTTCGTGAACATCTGCATTGTATAATGCAGCGGTCAATTTGTCAGTGATTTTGCTAGGGATGGTTGACAGCCTTGTTTCCTCGTCATTTTAAGGAGAATTCCCCGATGAATTTCAGCTTGGCTTTTGTGTGTAACTTTCGTTGTTATAAAATAGCTCACTATTCTATCTACGTGTGTAAGCTCAAAGTTAGAAAGCTGAGACAACATTCCCCTTTTTTGCCGTTTCTATGGTCTTGTTAATGTATTGAAAGAGCGATTGTGTGTGTTTCCATTTCTCTTTTATTTCACTTTGAGATTTGTATGAACATCGTGTAAAAATTGAACCTTGGTTTTTGTTCTCTTCAGCTTGTTTATTGCTTCGTTCTAGCTGTTGTGTACTCGGAGAGAATTTTAAAACATAAATTGGAATTCTTAAGTCAATACAACTTCGTTGAGGTTTGCGGTTGTAAAACAATACATTCTGTTTAATGTTTGACGTCTTTGTTTTCAGTATTAGGGAGTGAGTTCAGCAGCTTCGTGTAACGGCTAACGGCTGTGACTCGGCTTACGTGAACACAAACGTGACAGTTCTATAGAAACTCTAGAATATATGGTGCTTATACCTTTGCAGAATCTTTGAAACAAAAATTCTGGAGCAAGCAATGTTTTCAATTTGTAAAACTGCCATTTGTTTCCAATTTAGAATTCTTTATTGTGTGATGTTTAATTCAATGTTAAACAGCCCTTGTTTTGCTTTCTGAATTTCGAACATGTTCATTGTCAACTCCCACCATGTCCTTCTCAATTTCTAGCACGTCATTCGAGCCCTCGCTTAATTAAAGTTTGCGGAAAGCTTTTATTTCCTATAAAAGCACCCTATTAAACATATACAAAAATTGCCTGAGGCGGAGAAGCCTTCAATACGCCATCCTTGTAATATAAAACTGCATGGTTTAGGTAGCTTATGAAAACTGTCTGGAAGTTTGTCTGACCCAGAATAGAACCATTATGCGCTATTGTCTCGCAATGTTTTTTCCCATAATTGAAGTGATGTGACGTCATTAGTGGCCTCTGTAGACATTTCGGTCTCTATCGTAGCTCCCTGAAGACCTTGCAGATTGTTTAATTGTGAAAGAGTCTTTGGGATATTCATATCTCACTCGTTGCTAAACAAGGTCGCAAAACAGTTATGTTTTGATCTTATTAAAGTTAAATGATTCTACAGAGATGTTGTGCAATACAGAACTACAGTAGAAACTCGATTATCCGGACTAATTGGGACCAGGGGTCACCCGGATAATCGAGTTTGTACTGTATAGGGCAATTTCTGAGCTGCCAGTCAGTGGTTAGAAGTAGACGTTATTACGATCGTAACAAGCCAACAAAAATCGAAAAAAATGTACTCGAAAGTCTCCAAAAATGACTTCAAAAATGTACACGAAGGGCCTAAAAAAGTGTATATTTTGAAAGTCGTTTTTGAGACCCTTCGAGTATAGTATTTTTTTCGATTTTTTTTGACTATTTATGATCGCAAAAACGTCTACTTTCGAATTTCGACTTTTGCAATTACAGTTTTTTTCGTGCAGAATTGGAAAGTAGACGCAAAAAGACGTAAAAATCAAACAAAAATTTAAAAAATTTACCCATTGGGCCCCAAAAATGTCTTTAAAAATTAACACTTGTGGACCCTTCGTGTACATTTCGAGAACATTTTTAGGGACCTTCGGGTACATTTTTTTCGATTTTTTTTTTTTTGTGGCTTTTTTATGATCGAAATAACGTCTACTTTCTAATTTTGCAAGAAAAAACTGCAATTTGAAAAGTCGAATTTTCATAGATTTGTAATACCCTTACAGTTTTTTCAAAAATGGGTGAAATTTCGACTTTTGCAATTGACGAAGAAACTTACGCCGCAAAAAACTTATGGCGTCCCCCTGTCCACATTCAATCAGACACCCCACCCGTATACATTTAAGTAGCATATATATGTTTCATGTGTCTTAATCTTTCGTTTTGTGCATATATGACATTTCTGTTTCGAAAACACTTTCGGCCCCAGCGACCAATATTATGGAATCGTTACACTATTCTTTCTTTCCATTACTCTTGGCTTTCTGTTCAGCTTCTGGCTGGATTTTTTTGTTTGGGCTAAATAAATCCAACCCGGTGCAGTTTCCTTGATTTTTATTGGCAACCTGCAATGTTGTTTCTGTAACGCCAAACTATAGCGTAATGCCTGCATTGGCTTGTAGACCTAATTAGGCCCCTCCACATCATTGCCACTGATGGCTTTAGAAGCCTTGCCTGAAGAGCTTGTACGATGGTTGCGCTTCCAAAGGAGCATCAAAAACAGATAATAGACGCTAAAGTGAACACAATTGGAGCAAATTAGGGTCACGTTTTATAAGGAAGGGCGTCACCCTACGCAACTCCATAAAATAAAGCCGTTCCAGTATGGCATATTTGTAATGTCAGGAAGAACTGTTATGGATGGTGACCTCTTCTACCAAAATTACCATGCGCGAAAGATAACCATCATCATGGATCCTGCAGGCAATATAATATAAAGTAGAGATTTTTTCTTGGCCCAATGTAAGCTTTTCTAAAATGCTTTTTTATCCCTTCGAGATGAGTTAAGCTTTTTTGTTGCTAATGATTGCATGGCCCGGAGATGAAAGTCTTGATAAAAGATGGAATTAATTCCGCTACAAGCATTTTAAAATATATATGCAACCACAAGTAATTACTTGGGAACGTTCTTATCACTTGCCCTGTGGGTTTCCACGAAAACTTAGTGTTTGTAACTTCATGCATCATATTCATGGGCCCAATTTTTTTAAATCTCCATCATCATGTTACTCTCATCAATCCATTCCTTACTCGTTTTTCTCCTCCATTTCTGTGGAAATTCGCCTGATTTGAAAACTGGCTTAGGTGTACTTTGCAAACTTATAATCCGGAGTTACCACAGCTCATGTTGAATTACCACATTGTATAGCTTGTAGGTAAAAATAAAAGAAAGACCCTTGAGAACGCATTTTTTTTTCAGCTTGGGAGTGCTTGAATAGATCGTGTGTCAAACATCAGAGTTCTGTGTAAAAATCGATGACTTTCGTGGTAGCATGGTGCGGTTTTTTCCAACTGTGTAGCGAAAAAAGTCAATTTTATACTCTATTTGTACATGTACATGTATTTGCAGTACTGTAAATAGTGTCCGCTCTATCTATACATGCAGGGAGTTATTGGATTTCATGTCATTATTTAATTTAGCTAGAGTATTTAACTCGTCCAAGAAATATTTAATATTAGGAGAAATGTTTATATTAACACAATTCATAGAATTTTATGCAGTGATGTCAAGAGGCAATATAATCTCTATCTCCATTCATTGGTATTGTGACGTGCTAGATCAAAATCTCGAAATATAAAATAGCTTAAAAATAATCTCGAGAGGCAAAATCTCGAGTGAAAAAATCTCAAAAAGGAAAATCTCGACTGTAAAGTCTAAGTGCAAGGTTAGGTTAGGTTTAATTTTCGATATTTTGGTTTTCGAGATTTTGATTTTCGATGTTTTTTGATTCGAGATTTTTTTTCCGAGATTTTTTTCAAGATTTTTTTAAGGTTTGAACCTTGAGGGATGTGATTAACATATATAAATATATGGCATTAATGTAAATATTTCTTCCAATATTTGTGTACACCCTATTTTGCGAATAAGTAATAAAAACCGTGGTTGGAATCCCATTCTTTGTGCAGATCTTGCAAGCTTCAACAAGCTTTTTCGTATTTTTCAATACGTTGCGAAGGTAACGTCTCTAGAAAATCTCATGGAAGTGCACCAAACTCGGTTGACAGTTTTGGTAGGACCAATACGATTATATTGACTGGTGAATACGTTGCAACGGTCGAAGACTAGATGCATTAATTTTTGTTTGCCAAGCGTTACCCCTACAGGCAGCATCTTCTCTCTTTTTCCAACATCCTGCATTTGCTCCCAGCAGCAATAAGGAATACGAACGAAGAAGATTGCTTATTGAAGGCATGTTGATCCATTTCTGGAAATTCAATTCCAGCAACAGCTAGACCGAACGAAGGAAATTCTGCGGAATCTCAATCCGAAGCAACCGCCCTTGTAGGCATTCTGTGTGTACAATGGTTCCACAGAGAAAACGCATTTTTCCATTATTCAACCTCGCACCATGCAACCAGTCAAAAGCCAGCTTAGATTCTACGTGTACAACTTCATTTAAATTGAGTTAATTAGACTTTGGAAGCTGTTTAATACGACCTGGAGGCCATGTATAGAGGCGCCTGCATGGAATACTATACCGAAATCAGCTGCATTTTTCCAGTATTTTACTCCCATTGTAGACGTGCGGGAACTACGAATTATATATGGGATTTTTGCATAGACCTGAAGATTTGTAGATTGTGTCAAAGCTTCACAGGATTGTGCGTGACATTGTTAATGCTGCAAATACTGAGTTATTACAGTCGTATTTTAGTTCGAAATTCACATTATTGCTAGTGAACGACGGTTTGTTGGTTGGTCCGCCATCTTTGGGACTCAAGCACAAAGGCTTAGTTTACTTGCCAATAACTTGAAATACAATCTTGCTGGCTTGCTATAAAGAATAAACCTAATCAGCAAACAAGTCACGATCTTTTGTTGTTTTTTTACTTTGCACACTATTCGATTAGTTTCATTGCCGTGTTTTGTATTGCAAATTTGTTTTGTACTGCGTTGAATATAAAATGAGCCAGTCTTAACTAAATACAACTCAGTTTTTGTGCTGGCATGAATTGTTTAACATGAATATTATCAACAGTGTTAATATTATGTAAGTCTGACCTAAGAAATGGCACGTGAATTTCTTAAGTAATAATGAATTTTGCGATTATAATCATTTTTAAAACAAAAATATTTTCGGGATTGGGGATGTTGACAGTCCACCATAAAGACAATGTCATCTTGAGCAGAAAAGTATTTTTTAATAAATTAATCATAGTGATTTTTTATAGTAAATAATGGGCGCAGGCCTTTAAAAATAAATTCCATCTATAAATTTAATATGCTGACCTAAACTGCACGAATTTCTACTGAGCTTGCGTAGATGGTTTTTATCTGAGTACTTTGGATTCATCTCTTTTTAAATAAGAAGGATATAAACCAACTTCTTAGAAGTAGCCAGTTAAGAGTTTTTCAAACTTCATATCTAAAAAAAATATACGGTCTACGTTTTTCTTTCTTACTTAATCTTCTGAATAGTTATGAACATGTTTAATGCAAAATGCTTCACCGCTAAACTTCTATGAATATAGGAAATGATGATTGTCTCGTGACTTCATTATACTCGATGTGCTTGCGTTGTTGTTTCATGTATACATTGGATACATATTCAGAAGATTACAATTGGAGGCAAGACGTTGTAGATTAAACGATCTGCATTTTGTGCTTTTATCAAGTTGATCATTATGTACTTTTTAAAGCTAAAGACCATGTTGATTGCTTCCACTACATGCAGCTATGTAACTATACTTGTATGTGCATTCAAGTACATAGATGTTTTCAAGTACAGTTGTTGGTAATCATTTGTGTACAATATGATGAAAATTTCGAGAAATTGAGCCTACTAGCCTACGTAAGTTGTAGCTAATTCCTAAAATCGTACATTTCTTCCACAAATCCTCCCACGCAATTGATGAGTGGGTCCATTTAGTGTTTAAGTTAGGGGGAATGTTTAACTTTAAGCCATCTGTTTTCATTGGACTTAATAGCCTCTGGGTCAACAGAAAAAAATACTTGTTCACCATACTAAACGTACAATAAAATGTGATTAGGACTTGTCATTCTATAAGAACAGTCTCAAGGCTATTTGTGGTCTAAATACCTTAAATCCAAGTCGTGCATTGACTAGCCTCGAGGGAGGGAATCAAATGTGTTTACATCGGCAAGTCTTTTAAATGACTTCCAAGAAAGCCATTTTCAGGAAGTCATATCCATGCTTTTATTCTATGCCGGTGCCATTTACAGTCCCTCTATGACAACATTTAATGACGCTTTTTTTACCTTTACGATTTTCGCATTTTTTTTTTTGGTTGAAAAATATTTACGCGCTTAAATTTTACAGTAGGGTTCAGGGTGTGCTGGGTTCCAAAATAAATAAATGGTTTTTTTTAGAAGTTCAGCTTTAAAATTGGGGCTATTTCATTTAAACTACCAAAATATTGTACACACTTTACTAATCTTTCGAATAATTGTTGATTAGTTTTGCCTGAGGTGTGACGTACATCCTTTTTCTACTATTTCTCTGAATAATTTGCCTTAAAGAATAAACCTACATTGCCTTACGTTGAATAACAACCCAATATTTGTGGTTTACTTGATCATGTAAATATATTGCCTTTGGGATATAATTGTTTATTTATTTTTAATAGTAGTGATTTAAACCAGATATGCTTTAAATCCAGTGTACTTTCTCTAGTTACGTTATTGGTGTTGTTCTTGAAGGGAGGTTTAAGAAAGCGTCTAGTTTCCTTAAAAATCTCTTCTTCTATTCAGTGAAAGAATCCTTATTATTCAACTCCCTTAACCTACGGTTTCCAAGTTCCAACATTTCTAAAATGGCGTGCATTGAACTAGTGTTCTGACAGTATTTAAGACACCCACATACTATTGTTTCTAAAATCAGGTTAGACAACAGTTTTGTCTTTTTCAAATAAGGTTTGTATTGATTAGCAGATTTTTTCCTCGCTTCGTTTTTTCAGATATTCGTGATTATAAAGAATTGTCAAAAGAATAGAGAGAAAGAGCAGTTTTTCAGGCTAACAGAATATTTTTAAAATTAATAATATCACACCAGGAAGAAAAATTGTCCATAGTGACATTTTTTGTTCTCTTTTTGCAGTATTGATCGCGAAGTGGATTTGTCGTGTTTTTTAAAGGATTTTTTGTGTGGATTTTTTGTATTAAGTTTGCATGCTAAACATTGTTGCAGCTCCATTAATCTCCGTGGGGAGTAAAACGATTTGGTAAAAAATGAAAAATTGTGGAAGGATTATTCAGCGTTCAAGTGCAACCCGTTGCAAAAGACGAGTCAGGGAAATTGAAAATAGGTCGAAAAAGTTGCCAATTTTTGTGAAAAATATTAAGAGAGGTATATGGCAAACTAGTCTTGCTTTCGTGATTAATCACGTTTTCGTTTTGCATATACTATGTACCTCGCTATGCTCAAAACGGAAATTAACAGCCAGGTCTAAGGATATGAAGAACCCTCTTTGCAGTGAAGCAGAAAATTGAGAATACGCACACCTTACACCTAGTGTTGCAATCCATATTAAGTGCCTGCAAAATTATAAATGGATATAGCCAACTATACGAATGAGAAATTTTTTTTTATTAAATTCAGAATTATTATTAGATTGGTCTTTTCCCTATCTTTTGAACATTGCACAAACCGTTGGCATGATCATGTTTTTAAGTTCCAATTGTCTTTATTGTTTGGTTTTTCTTTAGAAAGCAGTAGTTTATTTAATAAATATGTGAAAATTGTATTGTCCGCCTTGATAACAAAGAAAAGACCCGCAGCCAGTCAATTCAATTTCATGTTTCTTTCATGGACTTTTGCAAATAAAAAAAATACACAATAAACCTCATCTAGAATTAATATCTTGAAAACCTAGCTAATATATTCTGCAAAGTTTCGGTAGAAATGAAAAACGTGGATTGGATGTGCTTACGAATTCTGCTCGCAAATATAACGCCCACTATAAACTCACAGATCACAAAAAAATTCTCTTTCGCATTTTGTTTAATTTATTTGCTTTGATAATACTGTAAATGGTGATGAAATTGGAAAACCATAGTCTGAATAGCCGACCTGGGATTTGAACCAAATTCTCCCAATTTTCTGTAATCATTATATGAGATCGTGAGAGGTGGTCTACCCGATGTTGCTTTCTGATAAAGAGATTTTAAAATAAAAATTAACATTATAACACTTTTTTTTTTATTTGAAAAAATATCTTTGAACTTTTTATCTCAGTGCACTTCACAATGGTGGGTAAACAATAAAAAACTAGTTGTCATATTAGTTGTGGGAATGCTCATTTCATGGAAGTGCAGGAAGTGGAGGTATAACACTGTAATATGATTAATACAGATCATTCTTTGTTTTAATACTGGGAACTAAAGCAACTGCCTGGGGTTTATATCAAGTTGCTAAAGTAATGCGTGCTACCGCGATATTAGCATTAAAATCTTTCATAATGATTGTGGAAAATATTCAATAAAAGGTACTTATACTGTATATATAGAGTATTAACATCGTGCGATTGAAATAAGGAAATGTTTGGCGTTAAGTCTAATTCATACACCTCAAATCTACACGTTATATGCTGCTTAGGGTGCATGTATAGTGCAAAGTGTTTCTAAAAAGCTATAACTTCCATGTAAGAACTTTTTTTCGGGTTACAAGGATAATATGAAAGATGTGTTATTCCCTTTTAAGACGCAGTTCCCTTTAATGTATCGACTGTAAGAGGTTTAAGTCTATATTTCATCTTAAATCTTTGAATAAATTCAGTTATACGTGTGCATGAAACTATACGAGAATATATTTGAGCTAAGCCTGTCGAAGAAACTATTCCTTCATAATTCGATGAAATACACCTTAAAAATTGAAAAATCATCATGCGTTTTGTTTTCATAAAAACAGTATTTCGTAGAGTGGTTGTCATTACATGCTGTTTTATGCTTTTTTTATGCCAGCTTATTTATGTAGAAAGTAATTATAGTGCTCCTACATAATATACATTGTATTGTAAAAATAGCTATCGCTCAAGTAATGTCTTTGAGCGAAGCCAACTTACTCATAAATTGAATTAATAAAATGTCCCGTTAATGAATTGCACTTTCTAATTACATTAATTCGAAAACAACCTTAAGGGATATCGATTTTAGCCTTATGCCTGTAGACAATGACAAACGCATCGTGAAAATACTTAGATATTTTATCGATCTGCTATTTTGGAAATCAATGACTCGTGCGAATCTTATTGTTTTTTAATTTTTTTGTGTGTAATCATTCTTATATTGTTCAACTAGAAATCACCGTAGGCAATAGCGAATATGTTCTGCACCAGAGGTTTAAGTGTTTGTTTTAAAAATGCCACAATAGCTACAGAAGCCATTAAAAAAAAAAGAAAAATCTCATTTCTTGAAGTGATTCTCCAAAATACGATCAATATGCATACATGGTACATTTCTTTATCTCAGGACGAAAATTGGCCTAAGGGTCTAGTCGGCATTCAATAAATCCAACAAACAAATATTGTTTTGTTTTTTGTTTTTTCTACACTGCAAAATATTTCGAAAGATTTGATTCTAGGCTTGTTATATATAGATAACATGCATTACTTTGTCTAACAAGTACGTTTCTACCACAGCTACGTGTAAGAGCGATCGATTTATTGGTAAAAATATTTTATTTTCCTTTATAATAACTATAGATTGCTACACTCCAAAGCCTAAGGGCAGATAAAATCGAAACTGTTTTAACTTTCAACCGAATGAACAACAATAAATCTATCGAATAGTTTTAAGAATATATAAACCCTTTGAAACAAACTGCATGGTCTTACTGTAGACTATTGTCATCATTCCATAATTTTTTTCTTTTTACTCATACTATCCGATTCCAAACGCGGTTCTTTGCAGATTATAAAACTGGAATTTAATCCCAATGCCATTCATTGACAAGCAGTTAAACCTATAATATCCGTGAAAACCCTATACTAACATCGAATCCACAGCAGTTATTGATTTTGAGGAATTGA
The DNA here is from genome assembly GCA_034698625.1 of Julus scanicus. Classification (NCBI taxonomy): domain Eukaryota; kingdom Metazoa; phylum Arthropoda; class Diplopoda; order Julida; family Julidae; genus Julus; species Julus scanicus. The sequence goes on from JAQGBW010002450.1 coordinate 16,451, forward strand.
AACTATACATGTTTTAATTGCTGCAATTCTTAAATCCATGGCCTATAGCAAATCCGGCATTAATAAAAGGCATGCTGTGTATGACATATGTACCTGCTTAATTAAACGTTTTATCATCATAAACATGCCATGCCAATTAGCGGAAATTGTTTTAGCTAAATTTTGCATTTTAATGTAATTCTTAATGATTGGATTTTTTTGATAATGATGTGTTTATAATTCATAATGCATGTATAGCTGTTATAACTTGCCACCAAGGAGACTTTCAGCTAAATATAAACATGAAAATATTCTGGGGAAACATTAACATCTAGGATATTTCTAACTTCTAACTCCTAATCTAATATGCACCATACCAACTATCTAAGATAGCATATGTAGTTATTATATCTTCGTTAGCTGATATAACAGAACTATTTTGCAAAACATACTAAGTAGGTGCTTATTACTTTCTCCAAATTTGTTTGAAGTTTTGCAGGGTTTGTAAACCTCTTTAAAAACCTCCTTTGGAAAAGAAACAAAAATTTTTTATATTTTCTAATTTTCCTTAACTGTTATGTTATTATCCAAGTTGATTATATGTGCCTCGCGATGAAGGTTAATTTGTATATTTTCGCAAACTATGTATTGTTCCCCAACATATCGTTAAGTATGATATGCAGACGTGTCCTCGACTTAATGTTAGCAAATTCAAGTTTTCTTTGATCTAGAGTTGCATTGCACCATTTTAAAGATTTTTCTTAGCAAAATCCCACGACGATCGCAACGACTATTACACCCTTTGGGCAGGCTTCTGTGTTAAAGGGTGCAAATTTCCACTTGCCTCGCAACCATTTCCCAGTTTTCTATTTATATAAACCGGGAAAGCAATTTCTGGCTATTGTACTTTAGAGTGTTTGCAACGTATGCTGAAAACACCCTGCGGAACAATAAACAGACTGTCCCCAAGTGTAAGAATGCAAAATTGAGAATATTGAATTGACAAAATAGGTGTTCCATTGGTTTAGCATTACCTCTTCGTATTGATCCGGTAAACGTCTGTTGTGAAAAAAACCCCAAAATACAGGAATGCGTACAGTCCCGTACAAAAATAATGTGCAAAAAATGACCAGAAAAATATCCCAGTGCGTTTCCTTCAGAAATTATTAGGCAGAAATTTGATACAATTCTGGCAATTTGTATTCCCAGAAAATAGTCTGCACAGCTTTCAACCAAATTTCTGCAGAATTTCAAAGATGCTTGCAGAAATACTCTAAACTAATTAACCCCTCTAATCTAATAAACCCCTCTAATCTGATAATCCCCTCTAAGCTTATAAACCCCTCTAAACTGATAAACCCCTCTAAACTGATAAACCCCTCTAAACTGATAAACCCTTTTAAATTGATAAATCCCTCTAATCTAATAAACCCCTCTAATCTAATAAACCCCTCTAAACTAATTAACCCCTCTAAACTAATAAATCCCTCTAAACTAATAAACCCCTCTAATCACATCGCACAATATTTAATAAATATGAATCTTGGATTTGAAAAATGCGAAATGGGCAGAGCCTATTTAGGCCCCGCCCATTTGCGAAAGCTGGCAAGATATACTACTTATGACCATTTATAATCTTAATGGTAATGAATGCACAGTATTAGCTAACCATAACTCTCTTTTCTAATGCTCTTTCCAAGTAGTAGGGTTGGACGAGTGGGTAAGTTTCCAGGTTCGCTTCCATCTGTGAACAATTTTTTTATAAATATATATATTCTGCAGAAATGCAGCATAATAGATTCTGCAGAATTAGGCACCATAATTCTGAAACATACTTTTCTGCAGAGGTTTAGGACGCTGAATTCTGCAGAATTCTGAGTCATTGGATATGAGGTACTGGATAAAATGTGCAGTTTTATTACTTTGCAGTAAAGTGCAGCGTTTTTAATGGAACTGGGGAAGGCATGATATGGAGTAAAATGTGCATCCCAAATTGTATAGTCGACATGATATTTTAGCAACAATTCTGTATACAGATAAGAGACAGAAATTTTATAAAAATATGTTTGAAATAAATCAATGAACCTGTTTTGTTAAATATATTTTTTTCAAATAAGAACGCCTACTTGAGACTTGCAACTTGCAGGCCTGCGTTATTAATATAAAATAAATCTGAGGCTCTTTCAAAATTTTTATGCTAGAAATATTTGGAATCATCTGAATGATAAAGAAGAAATTGAAAATAATATTTCAATAACTGCATGTAATAAGATTTTTTTTTTGCCTACTGCATGCTGTATACATATACTGATGCATATATAGTACTGTAACTGTATAAGTGCTTCATGTATTTCAAATTAGCCTTATTTCGGTTCCACACCCCCTACTGGCGTATGGACCTTAATCATATGTCATTTTCACAACGACCACGCGCTGTTGCACCGGAAACGAGCCATTTTGTTTTGGCATATTGCCAAATACATGGAAGCACGTGAAGATTTGCTAAAAGCTCATAATGGCCCCATGGTGTGCTGAACCGGAATAAGACTAATTGAATTTACCTCATTGGCATTTAATTGAATTTCCTTGTCAAAGTTTCTAGGTCACCAATCTCGTTTATATATAATTCATAGCAAACTCTTCAAGAATTACGCTTTTTCTTTATTAATTAGTACTTTTTTTTTATTTGAAGTAATTTGTGTCTCATATATTATTTAATTATTCAACATATATTATGTATTAGTTAATTTTAAAAAACGAAATAATAATTTATGTAAATTACGGTTCATCATTGCTTAAATTATTGTGCACAGTGTTGAAATATATCCATATTTTAATATTAAAAATTATCGAATGCCACATAAAATTTCGCGTGCTTGCTATTGGATTAGCGTATTCCGGTTCAGCACCCCCTGCTGTCACGTGACATTTAAAACATGGACATGCCCATGTACACCATTTTTTTAGTCGCATTATAAAAAACATTATACAGCTCGTGTAGAGCAAATCGATAGACGGGAAAATTTGATAAATCGTCTATACATTAATGCAGTGTTTTTAAGCCGGTGTGCCACTAAGTGTCCCAAGGTGTGCCGCGAAACTTCGGGGGCCATGTTTCTAGGGAGAAAATTTCTTACATATTTTATATATGACGTTTCTCCTATTTATTGAATTTTCTCCTGTAATATTTTCTGATATATACCGGAACGAGGTTTTATAAAGCTATGAAAATCTTCCCTTTATGTAGCTGGCATAGAATTGGGGCCCAGTTACTTTTATCAGTGACAATATGACATTTTACTGTAATTGCGATCCCAAAATTTTATCACTTACTGATGTTCCAAAATGTTATGACTTACTGATGTTCCAAAATGTTATGACTTACTGATGTTCCAAAATGTTATGACTTACTGATGTTCCAAAATGTT
>JAQGBW010002451.1:0-19848 GCA_034698625.1 Julus scanicus
AAAAACGAATAAACAAGATTAAAACGTCACTCGCTCGTCCTTTTAACCAATTAATAATAATTATCTAAATCTTACACAAGTTCATATTTTTCCACCCAACTAATACTTAACAAAATTCAACATAAAAAGTATTGGTTATTTTGCCACCAACAGAGGGAGCATAGCTCCTTATATTTCATTAATGTCGTTACAGGGTTGTGAACTTCTAAATTAAGTGTGAAGACTAGTTAATTTCGAAAAAAGTAAAAAAAAATCAATCAAAAGAAGGAAATCAAAGCGATAGATTGGCCCATACAAGCTGAAATTCGTTTAAAACAGACAAAGAATTGGACTTAAAAATCTATATTTTTTATATGCTTCCCGTTTCATTCCAGTTCAGTTGAATTTCGAAATCAGAGAAAGTTCCGCACGGTTCAAGTGAAAAAAAAGCTTAGCAAATCAAAGTGAGAAAAGTAATAGTATATATACGAGACTCTTCCGAAGGTTCGCTCAACTAAAAAGGTGCCAATCTACAATTCAAATGAGACGACGATTGCCACACCTGATTACATTCTCACGCTTCGGTCGGTCGTCGAACCAATGACAAAAGATGACACTACACACGCACTACACCCCCCACTTCACTTCATTACGGACTACTTCACAAGCTTCCACTTTGCATTTCCAATAAAAATTCAGCGGTGTTTAAAGGGGTCTCATCTTGAAAATTGCCAAACTAGCGTGTTGATAAGGTGACTCTTACTACCCTTTTTTTTGTGTCAAAGAGGGTTTATGTATTACGGAAAAATGGATCGAAATATGAATATTTTAGCAACTTATTGTGTAAAGCAGATGACATTTTGAAATTGTGCGGTAACTGCGCAATATGTTGCAATTTTTAACAAACGAATATGCGGCAAATTATGTTTCTTTATTAGGCTGTCATTATCAAATTTGTATGCATCAAACTTCACCAGTTTTTAATGCAGGATTCGAAATTGCAAATCTTAAAGTAATTATTAAACTAATTGAGATTCATATTGGTAGGGAAAGCGAAGCATTTCCTATTTTTTTTTTAGGAATTGTAATAGAAAATCCGAGCCATATTCAAATATTGAGAGAGATTTTAGTAACAAGGTGTACTCTGTTGGAAAAGCAATAAACAGAATGTGCTATATACAGTGGAACCTCGGTTTATGAACGTCTGTTTACGAACAAATCGGTTTACGAATACCATTTGTTGTTTCGCTTTACGAACGGTGCTGCTTCAGTTCACGAACACATTTCTCTGGACCACCAATCAAAGGTCTGAGTTTCTGCAATTGTTTTACTAGTTCCAGCAGAACATCTTTGTTACTAATAAGTTGTACTAAATACAGGTAGCATCAAAAATGTTATAATTTCCAAGGATTTAAATTAAAATCGATATTAGTTTCAAAGATATAGCCTTAATTGCAAATATGGCAAAAGTTGGTCTCTTGTTTTATCCACACCAATTGCAGATGTAATGGATGAGAACCCATCGATGACGTCGCTTTGAGACTTAAATCATATAATTAACACCAGAATTGAGTAGAATAATACACATTTTCCTAATGAAAATAATGTTTGTTAAAGTAAATTTCTTAAACAGAATCTGCGAATGAACTTGATTCGCAGCAACGTCAGCATGACGACACCACGTGGGTGTCTTTATTTCCTAGAATGTTGTAAATCATGGATGTATATATAAAACTGCTTTCTTCTTATTCTTATATTTATTTCCTGTCTGTATTATTTCCACACAAAGCCATAACATGTTAAAAAAAATTCTAGGACAAAGAACGCTTTATTTGGAATTACATTAATTGCAATGGGGAAAAATTGATTCGGATCACGAACTTTTCGGTCAAGGAACGGATTAAGTTCGTAAGCCAAGGTTCCACTGGAATCTTTGGCATACATGCGCATATATAGTCATATGTATGTGTCCAAATTCTGGTCTAACAATATACTATAGTTTTATACCTAAGTATTGGGAGGTAAATTCCCAGTACAATTTGTATTTTGCAGGTATTGGCTTAAAAATACAAAGATACACATATATGTGATAGAAATTCTGTCCCATTTTCGCTCCTCAACATTCGGATTCCCGAAGTCATTTCATTCATTTTGAAATAAAGGGAAATAAAAAGCGTCTATCTTCATAATATATGCATGTGTGGTATATAAGAGGGGGTGCATATTCAATTTTCCAATTGAAGAAAGTGTAGGCGAGTTTCAAGGAACTTGCGAGACAATGCATTTAATAAATAAATAGGATCTATCGAAATACCGAGGGGAAATTAAAAACATGTATTTCGACTACAACAGTATCAAAGAACGATACACATCACTGAAAATATAAAAAAGCGCAACATCTCTGAGGTGGAAAAAAAAAAGACAACGAAAAGTGACCATCGAAAAGTGGTTTCAAAGGAAATATTATATAGCCACTTAAAAACAATGTTTACATATAGTTGAAAATGTATTTTCTACAACTTTTTATGAAAATTGTTTTGACACAGGTAATTCTAGAAAAGTTTCTGGAATCCCAAAGATGTCACAAAAGTCTTGAAACTGAGCATGCTGTGAGCAACCAATAAGTTGACGACTATATAGACTATGTTACAGAGGTTGGCAAACCAAGGAGGGTTTTTGACTGCATATCTTTGGATGCCTTATATATTGAGGAAGAGGATTTAAATTTTACATAACAATACACCGTGGACAGCGATCATCAAATTCTCTATTGAAAGAAGCATAAAACCGAAAGTTCAATATAGTAAATAAAATTGCATCGCGCGTATAAGCAAAATACGAGACAAGCAGCCATTTTATGCTAAACTATAAACGACTAGCTCTAGCTGCTTTGAATTTCAATTTGCATTAGATAAAACACGTCTTTTTTTCATATCGTCGCCATTCATTTCGTATTCATTGTGAACAAATAAAACGAAGATAATCTCTTAAAAGACTCAAAGAAAACGTCTGAAAAGATGTTGCCAACTGCTTAATCCTGATAAAACGGATCTCATTATCGTCTAACAATCTCTCGTATTTTTAAAAATACGTGTCAATTGTCATCTCATTTTCATCGACAGCGATAAAATCTGATACAAATATTTGCAAATTCTAATTACTTACAAGTAATTGAAGAAAGTTAAGCATACGTGAGAGGTATTTTCCTTTTTTTGGATTTTCTGCAGTTTTAAAGGCCATTGAAAGAGGAAATGGGCACCAGAAGAAATGAGTCCCAATCCCAAATGTACTTGCATTTTTCAAATCATCGGGAAAGTCGGGAATTATGCTTAACTTTGTGTTTAACACCAATTTTATGCTGGAACCTTCGAGGTCAGGAAATGTCCGTTAATCAGAAAATTCTGGAAAAATGTCGTGAAATTGGTAGCGAGGTGGGTGCTTGGAAATTTATAGATGGGTGTTTGTATGTTCTAAAAACCTCGTATATAGATTAATCCACCGATTCATCTCAAATAGTTTCTGGTAGATTTTTTCGCAGTTTCATCTCTCATTTCACCCCGAAGCACAACTTGTACAATTTTTTTAACTTACTCTCCATAACTCAAAACGAAATTACGGTAGGGCGTACAGGCGAGGCATTATTAAATTTCTCAAGCACCGCTAATGATATATATTATTTATACGAAAGAGTTAAGCCTGCAGTAACCCAGGCCTCGGTTCCTGAGAAACAGCTTTCCCAGAGGCCTCTTATTTTCGAATGAAGGGAGATTGCAATAAGACATTTGGCGAGCATAAAACGAAAATTTGTTTTTAATATCGCTTCCACTTGCCTCCAACGACCGGTATTAATATAAATTAAATATTTGGAGAGGCGAGGAAAAACACGCTGTAATTTCAAATTAAATGGATTAGAAAGAGCACCTAGGTCTAACTTTCGGCCTAGGCCCAACCCCTGCCAAAGGACCAGGACCCTAAAACAGTGGCATGGCGGCTCATAAACGACAGCAACAAACCCGATTATTAAATCTCAGGGGGGGTTGAAATTACGGCAGGTTTTCTCCACATAAAACCCCGTCGCAAAACAGCCGCCCCAATAATCATAATCCTTTTGCCAGCCTTTTGCTGAACTAGAAACGAGTAGGGCTTAATAGATTACTGCAAATGCACCCGTGTATTAATTTTAGTGCGGTGCCAGGGGTGGAAGAAAAGGAGGAGAAATACGCTACAAATACAACGGGGTGGAGGGAGAAAACAGCGATATCCTTTAATACAAATTACCACTTAGGCGATGCAGAAATAGCAAAAATGTTACATTTGCATGGCGTATACTTAAAAGGCACGCATTATGTTTCGTCGATAAACTCCTCACAAACTCAACAGCTTGCTTGCGAGGAACGTCCAACAAATGGACTAACATTTCAAAAATCATGCTTTAGAAATCAATATATTTACATCAATCTCAAAATGCTCAAAATACAATATTATGCATTTGTAGTAAAAATTCTAATCATTCAATTAAATTCAACTCAGTACCCTACAGTCAGCAAATAAATGCCATATGGTAAGGAAGGGGGAGGGTCGTACCCAATCATTTCAGGAGAATGCTCCTACGTCAGAAGCGACTTACACATCATTGTTACATTGAATTTTCACTAAATCTGAACTTTCTTGAGGGAGGCTATTCCATCGTCTAATCGCATGCAAAAAGAAGGAACAATAGTAAACATCCGTCTTGGCAGAAGCTCGGTCAAAGGTCGTTAGGCGTTAATATATTTGAATTACGAGAAAGATTAAAACATTTGAATAACCCCATAGATAACGTTTTGCGTCTGGATCTCAACGTGTCTCAATTTAGAGAGTGGAGCATTTCTGTCACACTCGTGGAATGTTGATAATCGCTCTTAAGAAATCTGGCCTAATCTTTAGCCTAATCATACTGTTTAGGTCATAAAAAATATTCGTATTTATTAATTAATTGTCTATAATTTAAACTATAACATTACGGGCAGCACTGAAATGGCATTTTGGTAGTACACGTATGCTCGTAGTGATTGCCTAACATCAGTGTAGTATTACCTGGAAAGCCTCGTAACGTACTTTCAAAGGAATTTACAAAATAATAATATTGGTTAAACCGTTTTGGATACTAGAGTAACTAACGGCACGACGATTTAAACAAAGGGTGAATTACTGAATATTTTCACGATTTGTTTAAGCAAGGTAAACCCAAGATGATGTAGGAAAATACTGAATACATAAAATAAGTTGGACATATATCAAAAACACCAATTTTATAGCTTAAATGTGAACTGATATATTTAAAATTATACAAAAATGGTTATTATTATCAGAATGATTTAACTTATAGTATTATCATTAAGTCTGAAACCTACAAAAAACCCATTGAATTCCGCGTTAACAGCTTTTTTAGGGCAATCATCGTTAATGTTACAATCTTCGGACCAACTTAATAAAAAATTGAGCTAAAGTGCCTGTAAACCTGAATCGTATAACGCGTGGAGAGCTTAGAAGTCATTGAATTTTACGATCATTCTTACGAGTCCATTGCCTCGGAACTTTTTGAATGGACCTGTTTACTTATTCAGAGAAAACAAGACAAGAAGCATCCATCCATTGCCGCGAAATGGCTCCACTCCATAACATATGCCATTATTAGTATTATTCGTTGCTTTATGCATTTTCACATCTTTTCATGTCCCCTTTTCTCCATTTTCTCCACTTCACACTTATACGCGTGCATCCACTTTCTACAATAACATTTTCCTTTTTCCACATCTTTCTTCGACTTTTCCTCCTCCTCATCCTCGTCCTCATCTCCCTCTTTTCACCATCAAAGCATGAATTTCCCTCGCTTATAATTTATCCTTATTCTAGAGCCCTTCATCTTCGTCCTTACAAAATCATTCATTTTCGGCAGTGAGGGTGAGACTCGAAGCTCATTATAGCGAATAACATCGAGAAACACAACGAAGGGAAAACACCTATTGTCAGGTGAGTTCGACAAGCTAGCCAACAGATTTATGTTCGGAAATGAGAGAAATTTGAATGAAATACTAGAAAATCCCGAAAGGTCGACTTCAATGAAGTCAGCTCTTGGGGAACAACCTCTCTTAACCGGCCCCTTTTTATCCGTCTTCGATTTCACCCGCTTAAGAAAATAAAATTGCATCTAAATTTTATTTTCAGAAGTCACAACCTGTACATAACATGAAAATTACATAAATCCACTTCTGCAGATGTTTAGAAAGAAAAATCAGACACAGCAATGGACACATTCTTCAGAAATTTCTAAGAAATTTGGTAAATACTACATAATTATAAATTATATTTTATTAACAATATCATCATTACTTTAATAAACTTCGGATTAACCGGTCCTCTTCTTTAACCAACCGTGACAAATTCTGCTGTTATATTTATAAACTACTTGGAATTGGTATTATATAATAGTGAGTATAAGAAAGGAGATTCTTATTTGAGTGAGAAAAGTATTAAGACTTGATTGCCACGATTTTTAAATAATTACATTGATTTTTTTCCAGATATTTGGAGATGAACATTATCATACAATTACTTTAACCACTTGAAATATTCAGTAGCAATGATCGAATAACTACAATTTTTTCGTAATTAAGTACCATGTTAAGTCATTATTGAGTTCATTGTTGGTACTACTCATCCCACATTTAACCAAAGGTTATCTTAACCTATTTTAAAATTTTAAACTTGTCCACAACATTGCTTTTTCTTAAATCTTCAAATTCACCCACGTGAAGACCAAATGGATGTGTTTCTAAAATGTGTTTTATTCAGTTGGGTGATTGTAAGTGCATCCCGCATATGGTTTTATTTCATCTCCCATATATTGCGTTTGATTTAATGCGTTAAGACAATTCATCTATTCCCGCCGTGCAGCAACTCAAGTGTTATTTGGGACTATGCGGTGTTTGGTTAGGCTTTGGGAAACTTTTAGGTAATTGGTATGGGAAGCCAGAAGCCGTTTATCATTTCGTACGTTTCCAGACGACATGGAAAGATTATATATAGCATATAACATGTACAGTACTGTACATTACAATCACAATTTTAAACATTAATTTATCGTCCGAGTATACAGGCACATTCACAAACTTTACATATTTCCAAGGAAGTATAGTAGATGGGGGGAAGGAGATGTTGGGGATAGTTTGTCCCCTCCCCTCATCCCCCAAGAAATCCAAGAAGTCGGTGGAATTAAATTCTTGCATTTAAAGTAAGTGTGCTTTTCTGCTCAAGAAATTAATATTTTTAGCATTAAATGTACAATTTTTCAAAGGTAAAAGTGCAAATTTTTGTAAAAATACTTTCTGCATAAAAAATGCGATTTTTCTAAGATAAAATGTAATTTTTATTTCACCTAGACTTGAATATTAAAGGCAATCATAAATATATGGCCAAAATAGTCCACCCTAAGTTTCTGGATTAATTCCAAGCCCCCCTCTTCCCCTTTAAAAAATGTGGTGACATATGGCCTTTGCATGTGTCCAAATTTTAATCATATTCATATTTGTGCATATCTGTTATGAGTTAGTTTCATCTTTAATCAGCAGGTACTAAGCCATATTTTCAGTGGACAGAGCACTCGTGTTAGCGCTTGACCGCAGTACACCTCGGGTTGACCAGTGTGTGTGTATTTGGGGAGAAACGAGAAAAAGCAATTAATGAGAGTTAGAAAGCAGCGTATCCTCCTAAAACATGAATGACTCGGACTTAATGAAAATCCATTAAGACGAGTTAAGCCTATAAAAGATGGCAGCCAAATAGGAGCCGTTAAGACGTCGTTGAGGAAATTGAAACAAGACGTTAATGGACAACCTGGATTGCATTATTTACCATTGAAAACTCGCTACACGTGAAATTTTGACAAGATGACATTGGCAAAATGGCCAGATGATTTCTTATGGATTTCTTATATGGAATGAAATTTCATTTTATTTCAAATTTCATTGTACAACTTCAAAATGTGTTCAGAATAGACACACACAAAAAAAAATGAAAGTTGGCCAGAAATAAGTTTCTTCTGCACAACAGACTGCACTTGAGGCAGTCATGACAACGACAACAGCGCCCTCATGACTAATTGGATGGCAACAAGGCGCTTTACGCTTGTTTACCGGAAATTTCGCATTTACCGGAATTAAAATAGTTCAATTATGACAGAGGACAGAAGGGAAAACGATTGTCCTCGAGAATAGCGATCGATGAACATCCAAGTCACGGCCAAATTAAAACGAAAATCCACCTAAGTCCTTCTCCTAATTAGGCCCAATTCTGAAAATTTGGAGAAAAAAAACCCCTGCAGGCGCCTTAATTAGCCCTTTGGAGAAAATTTAATTAACCGAAGGAGTTGTAAAAGTTAACTCTGCGGAGAAAATTTCATTAACGCTAACCGAAATTGGAGGATTTTATTCTTTGTAACCACCGTGGAATAATAATGCTCGCTTTCGAGAATTTACGCTAATTCGACGATTAAATATAATGGTGGTTTTCACAACTGTTTATTCGAATGATGCATCAAAATTACTATATCCTATATGTTTCACAAGATTTAAACTTTGCTATACTGTTGAGCAGACTTGGGCAAATTGTACTCATGAGTTGGAGTACCGATTACCGAGTACCTGTGGAATCATACTCCATAGTACGATTAGTATCGTAATTAGAATCGGGGACTTTGCACTCATGGCTATGAGTACTGATTACGAGTATGGCGGATTGCAAACGTACTGTTTAGGGAACTCAATTTATTTTAAACACCATAGGTTTTATTACTAGCAGAAAAAATTAAAATTTTAATATCAATATGAGAACCCAAAATAAACCCTCTTAAACATTATCAAAATCTTAATAAGTAAAGAAGGAAAAAGAACTACATCCGATAACAAAAGGATCATAAGTAAAAATGTAAAAATCAGGCTACATTTATATTAAACAATGACCCTCATTTCAAGTTACTCATTCTCGTTTCTCAAATATATTAAATGCGACTCAATTACTTACTTAAAAGTATTTCTATTCATACTCGATTACATGGGTACTCATAATTTCAGATTACGTTAATACTCGAGGACATTTGCAATCACCCATTGTGAGTACATTTTTGTAATTGAGCACATTGTACTCGTACGTTTTAAGTACATTTGCATTCAATTACTTTTGTTAATTTTGTATTCAATTACTCGTTATGACTCAATACTCTTTTACTCGTTACTCAAAATCATTCAATGTACTCCATTACTGCCCAACACACCTGTTTCGACTAGGTAAGTTTCATTAAATGGTTGTTATGGTAATACCCTAACAACCTGACTTAACATCACATTTGGTACTAGCTGGGAAGTAAAACTTAGATTTTCAAAACATGCTCGGGCTGATCAGTGTCATTTCGTCCATTATCCAGTCAATTACTGAAGTTCAGTTCATTTTCTGATGGATATATCTGTACATCAGCCACTGGATATTATTTGAAAAGATTCTTGAAACATCTGCTGTTCCAACGAAACAAAAACATTTCATAAACTCGCTAGATTAGGAAAACAGTCGATAAAAAACAATCTCCTTTCTATTGTTTAACAAAAAATGCTGACCAACACGAAAAACGAAAAAAAAGCCATTGGGCAACAGAAAAAAAGCCTTATACGAGTATAAGCCACTCTTTCTTCCCATTTAATACAAATGTTGGCGAAATCAACGTTTGGGATGAAAAGATAGCAAAAAAAAAAAGAAAAATAATAATGATAAAAATGTAGCGAGTATCATGAGCGCGAAGTTCTTTAGTGGTCATCAATCGCCACACATTTGCTCTTCGTATTCCCCTTTTAGAGGGACAAGAATCTTTCGTGTAAATCCATCAGTCTTCTTAACACTTTCATTGTGTTTCAACATTTGCCAAAAGCCGTTTAAGCGGATGGACAATGCGGCGTTAATGGCCAATGGTGCCAAGAAAAATGGGACGAAAAAAGTCATTTCGGCAATTCAGAAAAAAAAAAAACTGAGTCACGAATGAGGGATGAGTTACAAACGATGAATCGTCAACCACGTGATGGATCGTAAAGTTTAACGAGAATGTGGAGTATCACCGTGACAACGGATCAAAACATGTAAATGTTAGTCAATCTTGGCTAAGGTGACACATAGTTTACATGGTCAATTTAAGATCTTAATACACTGCTATATGGTCATTCGAAGGCTAAAGATGGCACTTACATTGTTTATCCATGTAATTTGAAAACCTGCCATAAAATCAATAAGAAATGACAAATACAGCAAAGAAACACATTCTATCCCTACATTTCTTAAACGAATTGGCAAAATATAAAGCGGAAGTTGACCTTCGGAATTAAAAGTGTGTTTCTTTTGCTCTAGAAATGCAATGTTTCTTCATTAAAAGTGCGATATTTCTAGGTATTAGTCCACCCCAAGATTCTGGACTATCCCCTCCCCAAAATGTAATGACATATACTACATCCTTGACGTAGTATATAAATGACCCCTTGAAATTCTACAAAACATACTTTCACAATAATATTCACGACGGTGTCTTACTTCTGCATCCTTCGAAGCAGTGGATTCCATCTTTTGAAAGCAACACCCTGTAGAGCCCTTGCAAATCTTTCGCATATCAAATTGTCGTTGTTGTTATTATTATTATTATTATTTTAAAGGCGAAAGTTGGCTTTCAATCACGGAGACGCGTTTCATAAATCGGCAACAAAATGCGTGTTAAATTCGATGCTCTGGCTTAGCTGAAAATTGAACGGATTTGAGAAATTCCCTTGTCGCCATGACGGAATTACGCCGATAAAAATGCGAGAGCACATATCACGAAAGCGTTATTACGAAAAAGGGGCGATAAGTAGCGATACTAAAAGCAACTTAAATTCAGGAGCAACAACAGCAACCAACAATCCTCCTTGTTTGTATCGATGACGACGACGAGCGCCTGTCAATGCCTAATCCTCGCATTTCCAGGCTCAGGAAATGAAGGCCTATTTACGAGAAGAAAAAAAAGGAGTTGGGATTTCTGAACAAATGAAGGGCCTCATTTGCATGCATTTTGTTATTCAACTATATATATAAAAGGATTGCTTCCAATACTGCTGACAGGAGGATGGAGCGCCTCGGTGTGCAAAGGGCAGAAACACAGAAGAGGATTGTAAAAGGGAAGTTCAAACCTCCCACACCCTTTACTCAAAATAACATGGATCACAAAGAACTGGAAACTAAATCCGACGTACAAAGGATTATTCTGGTCACAAATCACTGGTCCTGCTATGTTCATACATTTAGCCTTTCAATGGTCTTGAAATGTGATGTATGGGCCATATTTAACCACTGAATGACCATGCATATGTTAATTAGGTCCATACATGGCTTCCATAACCATTTAGTGGCCAAATGTAGCCAACACATGGCTGTATATGGCTTATGTAAGTCCATACTTGTCCATATACTGATTTTTCATCAGGGATAAGGGGCCATTCAAACAGGACGTCCTCAAAATGGGGGGGGAGGGGGAGTACGAGGACGGGCCTGCTGGCATGTGGACATAATGGGGTGGGAGGGGGAAGCCATTATGGACGTCCGCTAATGAAGGTATTTTAGTTTTTGGATTTTCTGGTTAATTGTTTTAAAGGTCAGTGAAAGTACTTGAATTTTTAAAACCTCGGGAAAGTCGGGAATTATGTCTAACTTAAACACGAATGTTATGATGGAACTTTCCTTCGAGGATTTTCCTCGAGGAATTGAAAGTGAGACGGGTGCTTGACAATTTATAGGTTGGCCGTTGTATATTATACAATTTTTTGGACACCCTAATTTTCAAAAAAACAAACAAGGACGTCTATGAGGGAGGGGGGAAGGAGAGAGGTTTGGACTAAAGTGGACACCTTGTGAACAGGGGGTAGGAATTTTGAGGACGTCTTTTTTGAATGGCCCTTAAATACAGCCCACTGTTGTTATGCACTTGTGACATGTCACTAGCAAAATGGCGATCCTATTATAATTGTTTCCCTTAGAAAAAAAGACCCAATCTGATTATTTTTTCATTATTTTTTATTAAATGTAAATTCCTCTATTTATGTAAAACCCGTTGTTTTTTCCCTATATCTTTTTTGATCTCTCGTCGTACAATTCCCATTTCCATACGTGCGAAGAATACAATTGTAAACCTAGATCACGTACGTTTTTTCAATTTATATCAAAATATTTGCAGGAAATATTACATTTTCAAGGAGATTACGTCTGGGAATTTAGGTCAGTATTACTCGTATTAAGCTGCATCTACGTGCGTCCTTCTTTCGTCGCACAAAAGTCTGACAGAGTGAGGCGATAATCCTTTATTATAATCCAAGAAACACAATTTTATAAAAAAATAATCGTGAAAAATACTCGTAAAATATGTTATATTTTACAAGTATTTTTTCACGATTTTTCATACAAATTATGAAAGATTGTTTCGGATATAAATTAGTCTTTAACAAATTTGTACAGGGTGGACCAAAAGTCAACGCCACCATACTTTTTTTTCTTTCTTAAATATTATACATATGAATGAAAATTCTGTAAATTTGGTTAAACAGGAAATCATGTGTGCTCTATCCACTTATGTTGTTAGATTTTAACTACGCCCATTTATTGAAGTAATTCCAAATAATAACTTGGGGCCTGTAAAAGTAAGTGAATGGTCTGTTTGTATAAAATCGACAATTTTCGTCTTCATTGGCAATTATTTAAAAATTTTACAATGTTTTTAAGAACTGAGGAAAACGTAAAATGCCATTTTATGTTTACATTCGTGACTTTTGGTCCACCCTGTATACGCGATCCCTATGTGCTGCAATTTTCATGTAAATTGTCAAAATAAAACAAATATTATTTTTTTCGATCAATTTACTTAAAAGATAAGATGAAAAAAATAAAAAGAAAGATAGGCAATACTTTCCGATAGATTACTCATCAATCAGATCAGCGAACTTGTGTTTGGAAACAGAAAAAGGTCAAATGCCACAGATTAATAATCGATAATCCAAGAGTCAAACAAACTCGAAGCAATTTAAAAGAGGAGAAATATATGGATAAAGATGACGTAGTTGGGAGAGAGAACAAAAAATATGGAGGAGGAATAAACAGCACTCGAAGGGGGAAAAAAACTATGATCTAATAAAGGAAAAATCAACAGAGCATTTCTATTCAAATGGGGAATTGGGCAAACAGATCACTGAGAAGCGCCATAGGGGAAAACGTATGGCTAAGTGCCATTTGCATTTTCAATAGAGATAATAAAAAGCAATACCGGAAGTGGATGGTCGAATAAAAGCAGCGACGTTTAAATCAAAACCAAATGTGTAAAATCCAAACACCAAATGATGAAATGATCAAAACCACCACAACAAAAAACCAAAACATGCTGTATTTATGCTTTAACAAGATTCCCCATGAAGAAGTCCTCAAGAGGGGGTAGAGGGGGTCTGCTGGCATGGGGACACCATGTGGATGGGGGAAGGTAGTGGGTAAGCCATTATGGACGTCTGTTAATGATGGGAGTTTTCAGTTTTTGGATTTTCTGTTTAATTGAGTTTTAAAGGTTTGTGAAATGGAAAATGGACAACTGAGGAAATGCGTCCCCAGTCCCAAATGTACTTGAATTTTTAAAACCTCTTGAAAGTCGAGAATTATGCCTAAATTTGTGTCAAACATCAATTTATGCTGGAACTTTCCTTCGAGGTCAGGAAATTCCAATTAATCAGAAAAAATCTGGAAAAATGTCGTGGAATTGGCAGTGTGGTGAGTGTTTGGAAATTTATAGGATGGACCTTTGTTATGTTCCTACACATTTTCTGGACACCCTACTATTACAAAAAATTAAGGACGTATATGAGGGGAGGAGGAGCCTTTGTAAAATGGACACCACGTAACAGGGGGGAGGGGGAGGAGAGATGTCAATTTTTGAAGGAATAAAATTCGGTACATGCACCAATAAGTCAAATGAGCAGTGGTTCCCAGTAATTTGAAAGTCCTTAATTATTTATAAATGTGCCCCAACAATTTCTATGTAACCATCACTAAGAGGGGGCGCTGCACAACGCCCAAAAGTAAAGATAATAATTGTCTTTTGAAAACTTATAGCGCCAACTTTTAAAAAAAGCAGGTCACAAAGTTATGGCGCTCCTTTAGCAGCCTAACACTGCGGCACATTTGTGATGGATAGAGGCCGCTACGTGTCTGAAATCCATTCTCTTAAGTGGATTAAAGCCACGTTTACGTAATGAAGAGAAAACAGCAGCGCTGATGCACTTTGTTGGCTTTGTGAATTATCGTTATCAAAATGCAGCATGCATTCGCCCTGAGTGTAGACCCAGAATTCATCAATTGACAGAAAGAGAGAAAGATAGAAGAGAGACCGTGCTAATTGCTGTGGGAAACGAAAATGCCACAAAAGAATCAATTTCTTAAAGTGTCAGGGACTACAAGATGCCAATATTACTCCGATTACGAAAGACTATGTTAGGGCCAATGAAAAACTCGATGCATTTCTTCTTATTTAATATACAAGATGAAATACGTAGGCCCTCGTCTTGAATCCCGAGGGAAATGAGGAATCGTGGGGAAATCAGAAACAAAAACAAGACCTCAACTGTTGTTTTTCATCATATGAAAAATTAAGATGTTGAAAAAAAATGAGACGTAAATATGGCGTAATGATATGAAAATAAATGTGCTTTTCTGCAATTACTGCATGTAGTTATGAATTAATGAAATTATGAGGTAATTAATTTCAACTGATGTGGGATATGATATCTTGTAATTGAATCATCCCGGGTGGAAATAATATGCGGGCCATGTATGAAAATATGTTAGTATGATAAATGATAAAACCAGAAATTGGACACATCTGATCATATTTAAATTTTGACAAATATTCCCAAAAAATGCCAAAGTTCAAGACAAAGAAGTCATTTACTGAATATTCGCCTATATATTCATATTTATATAAATCATGATGTTCCTGGTTTATGTAACAGAAACTTGAAGTCTAACAATAGTCCATATGTGTTGTGACATATCAATGTGAAATTGTGTATAATTACCACAATGTAGGTTTTTAAGCACATGTTTGTGTATATTTTGAAAACACTTTTGAGCAGAATAATACTGTTAAAATTTTACACATTTGCTGCGTATTTAATCAAAAATCACACGTTGATTAACCAAAGCCTTAGATTCATTCAATGCGTATTTCAAAAATGTGTGGAAAATGTAGCGGAAACCGGCTACACAACTCTGGTTCGCCTTATGTCGGAATATTTAGCTTCTATTTGGAACCCTCACTGGATGGTACATATTCAGGATATAGAGATGGTCCAGCGTAAGGAAGCCAGATTTGTTAAGGGCGATAACCAACATTCCGCAAGTATGACAGAAATGCTCCATTCTCTAAATCGGGACCCGTTGAGGTCCAGACGCGAAAAGTTATCTATAGGGTTATTCAAACGTTTTAATCCGTCTTGTAATTCAAATATATTAACGCCTGGCCA
Source organism: Julus scanicus (assembly GCA_034698625.1). Taxonomy (NCBI): domain Eukaryota; kingdom Metazoa; phylum Arthropoda; class Diplopoda; order Julida; family Julidae; genus Julus; species Julus scanicus. The sequence goes on from JAQGBW010002451.1 coordinate 15,576, forward strand.
CTCTAGGAGTAGACATAATCACTCAAATCCTTTGACTGAGCTTCGTTCCAAGATGGATGCTTACTATTGGTCCTTCTTTTTGCATGTGGTTAGATGATGGAATAGCCTTCCTGGCAAAAGTCCAGATTTAGTAAAGGGGGTTAGTGGTGAGTATAGGTCGGCATCCGACCCATCTTGAAACATGACCAAGGAGTAACATGTCTGCGAGTCTTTTGGCTTAAACCCTATAAAGGCGCAATTAAAGTAAAGGCGGCCACCTGCAGCCTAGGTGGGATCTTGGCGACCCTTTCGTCTACCTGCTTGCACATTTTGCATTTTGAATACACAGCAAACTTGTACAGGTATAATAAACAAGTTTGTGAAATGATCAAAAGAAAGCTAAACAGGTTTGCTTCGTTGACAGCACTTTGCATGCATAAATATTTCTCACAGCTATTACATGTCATTTGCATGGCATTTAAACTAAGGTAAATTGAAGACATGTGCTGGATACTTACTATAACACACGAGTAAATGCTGAGTATTGATCGACCAAAGCTGTCAATACCAGACACTGTTTTTAAGAAGATTTAAAGGTTGGTTGCACAAGTCGTCCAGAAGTTTGTGGAGGATTAACGCAGAATTTAAGAAGCAATTAACGTTGTTTAGTCCACTTACATTTTGATGTAAATGTTAAAATACATCTGCAGTGGAACCTCGGTTTATGACCGTCTCTGTCTATGAACAAATCGGTCTATGAACACCATATGTTGTTTCGCTTCACGAACGATGCTTCAGTTCACGAACACACACACACGGAGCGCATTCATATATAATGTCACGTAAATTTATTACGGTTAATATTGGTTATTGTGTAAAGTAAGTTATAATGCAGAGCTAATTTGTCTAAAATAAAAAACTGTAATTAAATTACTTTTAGGGCAAGCGAAAATTTCATTTAAGTAGTTATCGGCAAGATTAGTTTAAGTGGTGGTCAATCAACCAATTCAAAGATGTCCAAATGGAGTTATATATTACAAAATAAAGGAGGAATCTAACACTTCACAAAACTATGAAAAACAATTCTGAATATTCATTCTACGTGAGCTAAGGTTCAATTTGTGCCTATATTAGGTCTCTGAAATGTAATTTTTAACCATGGTGACCATGGTTTTTTGTTTTGCTCCTTCTTAACAAACAACATTAACCAATCCGACGATTTCCTTTCTGTATTATTTCCACACATAAAGCCATAACATGTTTTAAAAAAATTCTAAGACAAAGAACGCATTATTTAAATTTACATTAATTGCAATGGGAAAAACTGATTCGGATCACGAACATGCAGGGTCAAGGAACGGATTAAGTTCGTAAACCGAGGTTCCACTATAATTAAATTAACGAAAATGAGGTTGACCGTATATTAAAAATATTTACCATGGGCATGCAAAACAACATGCTGCATGAAAAGCATTGATTTTTCAGGTTTTCCGAAAACATGAAGCCAAGCAAAGGTGCATTGTATTCGTCTTAATAATTAATAATGTCGACTCGATGAAATATGCATGAAAATAGCTTAAATGCCGGAATCCAATTCCCCATGCAAATAAACATTCGCAACGCATTTATGTTTGCCCTAAAACACTGCATCTTAAATTGTTGTATATATTGTTCAACTCGTAATTTTGTTAGATATATTATGTATATATATATATATATATATCCTTATGAAAATCTATTAAACGGACCCCCTTAAGCAGAGGCGATTAATTTTAATCTTTCGGAGGAATTATAATATACTTAAGCCGAACAAACTAAATTAACTGTATGAAAAGCTAGTGTTCGCGATGCCGTCTGCTTAATCCTCGGATTTAAGATATAAGCACTTTTAAGAAAATCTTAGAAACGTAAAGCACATCTAGTCATGTTATTGTCGCAAGAAAATTAAGGACACTGTTTAATAAGCTTTTCATAAAATACTGCAATACCGCATTTCATGGCAGTGATAAGATATAATACAAATCACGATGCGGACAAATGCAGAAATTTCAATGAGACATGGCAGCTGACACTTTCAAATTTCTGTTTAAGTATAAAGCTTAAAATATACAAAATGGCGAGTAATCTTCTGAGCTCAGCTACAGTTGTGCTTGGCCTGCATTTTACGGCCAAATCGGATTAAAATACTAAGAGCACAAGCCGACGTCAAATAACACCAGCTTACAAATAATTTGAAGTAATTCGTCCGTGGATTTCGACATGTCTAAACTAGTACATGAAAAGGTCCAGATACGAAGATTAGTTGAAGTATGGCGGAGGTGATTCAAACTATGTAAATGATAGAGGAAATGTCGAGAGTAATACTTCAAATTTTGTAGAAAAATATTTTCGTACAAATAAATCCGGGTATGGACATGTATGTGGCGTATACAGGGTGGAGCAGAATTTCTTACCACCCCACTTTTTCTTTTTTAAATCTTATAGTTATGAAATTCTGTTAATGGGGTTAATCAGGAAGTCATGGGTGCTCTATCCACTGATGTTGTTAGATTTTAACTACGACCATTTGTTGACGGATATCCAAATAATAACTTGGGACCTGTAATACTTAGGACAAAATGTCGAATTAAGGAAAGTATGAGAATGGGTTGTTTGTATGAAATCAACTTGTTGGTGGTTGAGGTTTAATGGCCAAAAAGTGACTATAAGGCTAAAGAGGACCCAACCGGTTGACAGATGATCATGTAGAGGGTGTACATGACTAACCGATTAATCCATATGCGAATATCGCATAGATGCAAGTGACAGAGAGGACCATAGACTGGCTGGACCCCAGTTCCGAGGAACGCCTTAAGTTAGCCATTTCAGCAGGCTCAGCCAAATTATCACAGGACAGAAGAAAAAAAAACGATTAGAAATGCTGTAACCCTCTTTTGCTTGAGATGCAACTTAGAAGAGGTGAGTTGTAGTTTGTTGAGCAACTGTGGTACAGGCCTTATATTGCTTATCAATAATATATTTTATGGCTGATAGACTCAAACTTAAATACTATTAAATTAATTGGAGTATTTGCGCACCCCGTTATTAAAACAAAACTCATTTTATCCATGATGATATATTGCATATAAACACGACGAAATTTACTGTATTTTCTCGGATGCAAACTGCGCATTGGCAACATCGCAAATCCTGAAATTTAATCAATGGCCGATTATATCAGGTAATAATAAGGCATGCTTCACAAAACACAGCGCGAAGAAATTACTAATTTATGACAAGGGAAATAACCACACTTCTATAATTAAAATGTGATAACACGACGCATCCGCACTGTATTTAGAAAAATAGGCCACACACACATATTAAAGGAGAACTTTAATGAGTACTCGCAACAAACTGCAAAGAACCCAACCAACGTCTTACAATTCAAGTGGAGTTTAAAAGCAAACTCCACTGAAAAAGCTAACTGAAATCTGTGATCATAATCGATGATATCACTAATCTAAACCCTCCTCAAGTGACGTCTTAAGATTACCCTTCTGTCTTACTCCAATACAAATGAATTACACACAAAAAACCGGATAAGTAAATATTGAAACGGATTTAAAATTAATTCAAGTCATTTGAAATTTTATAAGGGGTTATTCAAAAAGGACGTCCCCGAAATTCCATCAAAATTTCATCCCCTCTACCCACTGTCCACACTATGTCAATTTTTGCCAAGACCCCTCTTTCCTCATAGGCGACCTTAATTTTGTTTTAAAGTTGGGTGTCCTGAAAATTTGTTGGAACATACAAAGACCCATACTATAAATTTCCAAGCACCCACCAATTCAACGACATTTTTCCTGATTTTTCTAATTAACGGAAATTTCCTGACCTCGAAGAGAAATTCCAACATATAATTGGTGTTTAACACAAAGTTAAGCATAATTCCTGACTTTCCCGAGGTTTTAAAAATTCAAGTACATTTGGGACTGGGGACACGTTCTTCCGGTGTCCATTTCCCTTTTCACTGACCTTTAAAACTCAAAACAGAAAATCCAACAACTGGAAAAATACCATCATTAGTGTAGCCATTATAGCTTTCACCCTACCCCTCCTGTCCACATTGTGTCCACATGCCAGCAGACATCAGCCTCCTCTTGAAGCCTTTCTTTTTGAATGGCCCCTAGTGGTGTCTTCAAATATAGATGGTTGGAACCTCGTAGCAATCATTACATGGTGGCATTAATATACTTAGCAAACATGTTATAGACCAACACCCAGTGACATTTCAACCCTTTCACTCTCC
>JAQGBW010002452.1:0-19848 GCA_034698625.1 Julus scanicus
AACTTTTTTATTTTGAAAATTGGGTGAAGTGCAAATTTTACCATTGAAATACATAGGGTACCAAACCCCCTTAACTGAACACAAATGAGTGCTTCAAAACAACCATTTTCTCTCAAATTCTATCTAAAAAAATGTCATAATTCCCAACTGCCATGTCTTGCGTTAATTATTGAATTATATTTATACATATTTACCAACGTTGAATTTCGTCAAATTTAATGCTGATTACCTAGTATATATATCGAAATTGCTGTTTATAGCACGAGAAAAATGTGTCCAAATACTGTGCTGACAAGTATAGATAAGCCACACACGTCTATAAAAATGCCAAATGTGCGGTATTTTCATTTATTATTGAATGTACTATAAAGCCATTAACATGCATGACTCGGATATTTATAAAAAGGGGAAAATTGAAATCCAATGGTGACATATGCGTCGGTTTGGAAAAACGCTGATGATATTTTTTTTCTTTCTATTTTTAATGTGCAATGACTCACCGATGCTATCTAAAACTGCAAACGTGGTTCCTAAAGATGGTAACCCTTGCAGCCGAGGATTTTCTTACCTGTTGTTTTAGCATTGTGACCTTCGCCCCCTATGTACAAAGGCTGGCTATCTTGTGCTCAATGTGATCGACCTACTTCTGGAACATTCAAGTTCTGGTGCCTTTGATTAGCCAGTAGGGGGATGGCATAAGGATGTGGGCCATGGGGGTAGACCTGAAATTTACGAACATACTCAAAAAATACCTAATAATATTCAAAACGCACAGTAAACACTGCTAACACATATTCGCAAATGGGGTATTAAGTAAACGTCCTGTCAATATAAATATTCCTTTGCCAAATAAACAGTTGTCTTTGTGACGAGGTCAGCAATGACAAGGGAAGTATTACAACCTAAGTGTGCTGGCAACTGTATTATTTCGTGGATAGACTCAATTCATTATTGTAATTATTTAACGTTGTTTTTTTCTAATTTTTTTATGAATCATTAATTGCTTAATTTTTTCGACCTCGGACAGGTACGAAAATAGTTCACCTCAACTATTTAGATAAAAAGCAACACCCGTTGAATGAGAACAGTTTCGACAAATGTTCACTTAAACTTAATTGCTATTTTTCGAATATGTACATTTTACATGTTTGTAACGCTAATGTTTAATTTCCACAATCGATAAACGTATAATTTATGCTGATACTGCTGTAATAAAATATTTTTTTTAATGTCAAGTAATCTCCTTTATTAACATGTTCATTTAGATTCTATAAGTAACGCTTATATTATACGAATAGCATAAAACACTACATGTTTGATGTGCATCTTATTTATAAGAGGTGTTTTATTATAAAAATATTCATAGATCGTAAAATATAATTACCAATAAAATTTTAAAGTAAACACCAATGCTGCTGAGCACAAACATTTCTCATGTTATTGAAACATTATTTTGAAAATGTAAAACTTATATATAGATGTGATTGGAAAAAAAAGCACTGTTTTGGATGTTCAACCAACCACACATTCCACAATAAATTCATTCTGGTTAATTTAAAGTACTGTACATTCAATTGTAATATTCAAAGCGCTGTATAAAACGTTTTTAGAAACAATGCCAATAAAATGGGCCTTGAATGGAAATTATTTTATTGCTACTTATAACAATTATTAATTGGTAAATTGAAGCAAAAGCTAGGGTTTAACAAGCTGAAAATCTTCAATTGCCCAACGTACAATGTATCATTAAAACATTTGAAAATTGTTTCAGCAAGTGCATTGTTTTTGTATATAGACCACACGTTTCACGTCACGGACGACATCACGTGGTAATGTATCACTTTTTTCCTTGTGACGAAATTTGTATAGTTTGCTGAAATTTGTTGACGATTTTTGTGTCAAACTGTACAAATCGATGTTATGCCAATAGCCATTGTGCTCGCTACAGGGTGTCCACATCTTTTGTTGTTAATCAAATTCAACTTCAGGGGTTAAGGCCACAAAACCTTGACAGAATAAAGATAGATGTAAAAAATGCAAATAAACTCCCAGGGTTAATATGCATTTGTTTTTTTCTCGAATACATACAATGCGTACTAGCAGAATGGGTGTCGGAGGGAAATAGGCTGATTCTCACGAAATGTTGCAATTTCAGTGTTTTCGTTTACACCGCCTAGCACCCCCACACAGTCTGTATATAGGTTTATCGGTGTAGACCAGAGAGCCAATTATCACACATTATTTTAGAAATTACATAGAGCGAGGACGGATAAAATATAACGAAATAAAAAAATCAAAAAACTATGGCAGTAAACAATGGCCGCTAACAACGTCGTATAATGTTAAATCGGCTACAATTTAATCATTAAAATGGCTTTATTATTATTATCCCGGCAAATGAGTGGACGTGCTCGTTTTCTGTTCCTGTTTTTGTGCTCTTGTAATTATTCAAGGTTAGCTATTCGACTGCCCTCGGGTGGCAGGTTGGAAATTAGGCTGCCTCTCTCGGCTACGGCCCACTTTTTCTATAATAACAACAATGGATTGTGCATGAATGTGTTGGACCCGTCACGTTTCAGTAAATCAGAAAACCTACTGTAAAGCTTAGTACAGAATAGAGCAAACACGAAACAGAAACAGGGTTTCTGCAAACCTGTTTGTCGAAACGTGTTTTTATGGACATGTTTCGGTAAACCGGTTTGTCCACATCAAAATAGCATTGAAATGGAGGAAATGTTTTGCTGGCCATGGCGCTCCTGCCAAGGTCTTTATACAATGGTTAAAAAACTCGTCTGCTCTAGAGAATGCACATAGGGCAATGCTCTTCGTCATGGTATACAGGCCTCGGTGGGAGCGCCATGACCGGCAGACATTTTTTCCGAACCACCTCTTGAGCAAACACCTAAATGTTTGCTGGAAACATGTTTTTTTCGAAAACGTTTGCTGAAACCTCTGGACTGAAAACTTGTGAACAAACGTTTATCGTAAATATGTTTTTGTTTCGTGTTTGCTCTAATCTGTACTCGGCATAAGCTTTGTAGATGGAAAACATTTCAAAAGTTTACAGTCAAGAATGTTAGTTGTATACATTGGTAAAAGAGCACATTTCTCAGAAGAAGAATTTACGTTATCTTCAAATTTCATAGGAATGCCATTCCAGACATTGTGGACCTAACACATTGTCCACATTTGTAACTAAAATTCCCTCTGTTTATTGTTTATGGCAAACATTGATAATATGAAATGACTATTGCTGTAATTGTAATGTTCCTGATTTAACTATGATCCATCATGTTAGAGGGCACAGTAAACAAAGAAAAAAAATCTCTCGATGATGTGCCGCAACAACTTTAGCGCCATTTTGTGGCCGACAGGTGAACATGTATCAAAAGCACTGCTCTAACCAATGGGAAAATTGTTTTCAATGAAATGTGAATAAGAATGTGTAATGCGAGTTTGACATATAGCTTGTGGTCAGTTTCAAGAAGTAACGAAATAATTTATGACAATAATGAATGATTCTGTCCATTTTTAATTGTAGTTCTAATGAAATTTTCTTTTCCATATGAATATTAATGAATACAGCCTCGGAAATGCATGATATAATGTAAGAAACTTGGCAATATGAGCCTTGAAATTTCAGGTTTTCACGCTGATTTCTTTTATTTTCACAAGCACAATTCACTCATTTTATTTCAATGACGTGTGTTTTGGCTACTTTTACAACACGTTGATTAGGCGAGTCACCTTCGATTAAAACTATAATTGGTAACTCGGTGTATATATTTGTAGTCATAAATCGAGTGGCAACAAGACAAAAGCAGCAGTGGGTGCAGATAAATCAAATGTGAACAATGACCTTTAATTGCCAGTAATTAGATAAATAAGGAGTGGGGAAACGGTTTGCCCAACCCAGAAATAGTCTTTTCAACGTCGCCATATTTACACATTTCGCTTTACCCTTCAGCGCCATCTATAGACTATATAGATGTGGTTTTTCAAATCCACGACATGCCACTTATAATCCTTTCAAATGAAGGGCTCCAAAATGAGCCAATGAGCGCTCTTGTTTTGAACCTCACCGAATGGTGGCACCACATAACTTTTGGTATTTGTTATGTCCACATATTTTCATTAGCCTAACGAGGTACAGTACATGTACTTACCTTATCTATAAACTTGCTTTCTCATTTATAAGGTGTCGTTATGTTTATATTTTTTTTTATCAAACCGATTGATCCCCCTCCCCTAGAGCGACTCTTTGCGAGGGGTACATGTCTATGTCACTAGGAACAATAACAATGGACAAAGGGGATGGTGGCAATCCAAATGGACCCTACAATATTTTGTTGGTGGAGGGGAGAAAAAAAAATACGAAGGTCACTTGAAATATTTGGTGAAACCCCCTATGGTAAGCAACAGACAAGGTAGCAGGAAAAATCATTGGCAGTAACGAGAATTTACAGTATTTTAATGTTGGTATGGTTTGAGGAGGATCGCACAAACGCCTTTAGGGTTGTCTACTCTTGAAATATTTGTTGGGACATAACGATGCGTTTTATGTGCGCATTCTTGGTGCAAGCAATATTCGGTTTTTAGTGGTAAGGGTAAAGCAGGATGTCAGGTGAATTTGGCATTTTTAACGAGTTTTTAGTAAGTTTTAAACATTGTTATCTTGTGACGTCACCTAAATTTTCATTTAAATTGTGATACATTCTGAAGAGCTCCAGGTTGTTGCAGTTAGCTACACTGAATCATACAGAAACGAGTATCAATATCGATGCAATTTACAGTATAATCGGTTTATGTGATTTTGCACACAATTTTACAATGAATTGAACTGAATTGTAGCATCAGTGGTAGCTTTGCGTTTTATTGATGGTAAACAACATAGATGGCGCTGACAGTTACCAAATTTTTCCTATGCATAACTGAACAAGAAACAACCACAATCATGACATATTCAGGAATATATTGGAGGGATATATATATAAACATCAGTTATTCCCACCAAAGGCAACGTAGATTTTGGGGGGTAAATGTAGTGGCGAATATTTCGTTTTAATAAAACAGTAAAAAAAATTTCTTCATATAATTTTGCAGAAATCATTGCGTACATCCTGTTGCTTTATATTACGAAATGTTAATCAAAATCCACCGCTTTGCAATTTACATTAGGCTTTATTAAAAAAAAAAAAAAGAAGAAAAAAAAAAGCACACTGACCTGCCTGCATGAACGTCCCCTTTTAAAAAATGTTTCATTAAAATATTATTATTGTTGAATTTTTTCCCCCCATTAAAATAGGCAAGTAACATTATACTTGCTGCTGTTAGTACATGGTATATAATTAAATGAAATAGTACGTCTTCTGTGTGTTTTTTTCCAGCTCATTCTTATTATTATTATTTTTTTTATTGTTTTGTGAGAAAAAAATGTATTCAAACCGCGTCGAGACGCTTCTTGAACGACTAAGTATTCTTTTATTTTTTCAAATGCATGAATTATTCGGTTATAGTTGTAAATGTGGAGGAAAAAAACTGTACGAGTGGATGAATTTGGCAAATCAAAACTGTGTCAGTGTTTAGAAAAGCACGGTGAGTGCTCGAAGGCATATAAGTAGCCTTGAAACATAGAGACCTTAGAGGTCAGGTAAGGAAAAAAAATACTAATCCCACTGACCCACCAACCCAGCAACTTAGTGTCTACTGAGTGCTTCAGTGATTTTTCAGATTGTTCATCTGGTTTCTTGTGATTTTTATAACAGGTTTGCAAATGTTGAGACCGACACGCCCCCTCACTGAATAACCCTTCCTATTGGACGCTTTTAATGGGTCACTCGTATGAATTAACAATTTTTTCTTCTAGTTAATTAAGAAAAGGTAATTTGTTGGTACGTTTTGTAAAGCTTCTTGTGGCCTCTCAAAGGTGTATGTCCAAAAAGCGTTAAAAAATATAGTGGGTGTCTGTTTACCTTTAAATTTGACAATATTGACAAATTGCTAATGAAAATAGACAAGCTGAAAATAGCTCAATCACCTGTTAGGACTTAAAAAGTTTACGATTGAGAAGGACTTATCTTCCATTTTTAAAGATCAGTTCATAAGGATTTGTAGGGCACTGATTTATAAGGGACAATAAAGTGATATCAGTATCCAAACTGACTTTCCAGAAAGTATTCGAAATCTTAATGCAATCAAGTTCATGTTCAGGAAGTGTATTCTCATCCGCAATGTTCATTTATGATAAATATGAATATGCAGTTGAAATATAGTTGATAATGTTAGTCAAATTCTGATAGGACCAGTGCTTATTAGAGCCAAATAAGTAATAACAGAATACTGATATACCTTGAAATATGTTATTGCATTACCATGACATTTCAATTTTCAGCCCAAATTAATGATATTAATTAGGCTGTCAGCCACCTACACATTTCACATTGTACTGTATATTTGTGGAAAATAGTAAACATTTTTTAGTATATAACTCATTAAGTGTAAAGAAGCAGCTTTTGAAACCTGTATCCTGCATATAAAATACATAAGTTACATATGCAGTTTTGATAGCCAATCATACGGCTAATTAAGTTCAAAGGGAAGTAATTTGCAATATGTATGTCTGAATGTCTGCTTCATTGAAGTTAACTTTGAAAATGTGTAATTTCCCCAAATAGTAAGTAGCGCGTGGTATAATCTCATAACAATGCAATGGCCGCAAAACCGTGACCAACATCCTGGTCAAGCTGACCTACTACATGAAATTACGAAGTTCACAATTTAACACCTATCTCATAAATATCCGAAGCATATACGTGGTGATGTGGTTGTAGCTGTCACATCTAAGGACAGGTTGTTTCATTCTCTGATTAGTCTAACACCGATATCCGGTTAATTTAATGAGCTGTGTCAAAGGAAAACTAATTGGGAGATATTTAAATCACGGATTTCATTTAGATTCGTTATAGTTAATATTTCCAGTTTTGCTTGACCAATGTTTACAGACAGCTACCGAACATAAACTAAGCAGATTCAATAAATATTATGGATTTAGTACTCATGAAACAATGCAATGGCCTTCAAGAACTGTTTCAAGAGTTGGTGAAATTGTTACATTTATACATGTTATATGGTATAAGACATGCCTTAAAAAAACTGGTCAATTTACATATTTAAAGGAAGCATTACTTTTTCTGTGATGTATCCGTTACATTGTGGCAAGCATAATTTATTATTACTTGAATGGCATAGTTTTGCTTTGTTGACGTTCATCATATTGACCCAGATTATTTGTTTATCATGAATGCCAGCTAAATGTCTCGTCAAAATTTATATATATCCATAGGAAAATGTCGTTAGTAGCTTCATTCAAGATGTTACCAAAAATGATATAACTCCTGATTTGTCATATCCAGTTTTAGCATATTATCTGAAGTTCCTGAACAATCTTAAGATTCAGAGCGGGCATAATCAGGAAATTTCTAATTTTGTTCGATACCGACAATTTTTTATACCAATATAAAAAACATTTCCACCTAGATTTTTCAATATCGATTCACCTGAATTTGGGCTTGACCTGTAATCAATCAATTAACATTTGATATCCTCATTCGGTGATGAGTCACAATGTAATCCTTCAGACAGACGAAGAGATAGATAACTCTTTTATTAAGTAGCCAAACACAAATACAAAAAGCCTTCCACGTTTACATTGATTTTTAAATTAATTTGGTAGTAAAGTGGTACGCGACTGATTAAAGAAAACTGACAGGTTTATCAAGATGCTGTCCTAATTCTATACCGGAAGTTGGCTTTTGATAGCAATTCTACATATGCCTAGAATTTGTTTCAAATGCAGAAGTCCACAGTTCACGTAGTTTTGATCTTTTAACTTGATCTCCATAATCAATTTTTGTATCTAATATCATTTAAGAATATGGGAAATTTTTTTCTTCCAACATTATAATGAAACGAGTTTTTGATAAAGGTCTACCGGACCGAGCTAAATAGAGTAGTATTTAATATTTATTGATGGGAAGCTTGAACGAATAGCAACCTGCTACAAATTAACATTCGAATCAGATTAATTGAAATATAATGAATTTGCAACGCCCAAATCGAGGCAAACTTTTATCTTGTTTTCTTGTTTTTCTCAATCTCTAAATCTAACTTAGCATTCAAGGCATTTTACAAATGCAAGGTAATTAATATTGAACCGTCCATTCCTCCTCATTAACAATAACTCTTAGCGATTTTTTATTGCCAGCTAAGATAAATGTTTGGCTTTTAACATTCAATTTTACTCCTAAAAGAAATGCCAAATTAAATCAATGGTATTAATCAGCCTTCAGATTTATGTTTATGGTTGGTACTACCCGCGAATAAGTAACCAAACGAACAAATGTCATTTTACTTCAAAATCTTGTTATCCTGTTTTGGTTGCAGATTTTTCCACATTTTAGCGAGATTTGGGATAGTCAGGGTTGTTTTGGTTCACATCGCCAAATTTAAGTAGTATATAGTGTGGGAATTTTATTTTAACCATTTAAAGAAATATCTATACTGGTTCTCTATCTATGGGACACTTATAGGCAAGGAAGTTTGTCAAAGCTTTTGACAAAACCTCCTTATTCACAAAATTAGACGATACGATAACTACATGATTTGACTAAGTACATTTTTAATGAAACTACATACTTTGCCTCATAATGTATGTAGTACAGTTGCGTTGTTAAACTATTATACACGTATTTACAATATGGACAGCATTTGCACATCCCTGCATGGATTTTCGATTATTATTTACATTCTACATTTATAGTTTCCTTAACCTACTGTTGACTCGTAATTGTCGAAATTTTAATGATGGATATCGATGAAGAAAATCTAACTACTATGTCCAATAAAAAAACACATTTACTCCAAAAGTCAGAAGTGTTATTTTGTCCCACATAAAATTGTGAGGAATTTCAGATTGGAAATTTTAAGTACCTACTTTGTGTTGCCAAACGCTTTTATCGTGGTTTTTTTCGAGGCATTAACAGTGGAAACCATTTTGTTTTTTACATTTCATCCCTCACCCCCTTCTCACCCTCGATTTGTTAGGGTGCAAAGTCCATTTCTTGACTTTTCATCGCCACGTAGTAGCAATTATTCAGAGATTATATCAATTCCGAGAAATTCCTGCAGCACCCTGCGAAAGTTTCCTGCCTCCACAATCTTCGCTATAGCATTTATTATTAGCATATATTAAAGATAGTTAATTCAGCGAGTGTGTAAACAGGTTTTAATTACAGAAGCAAAATAAGCCTAAATATTAGTAAAACAGCATCAACAACCTGTTTAGTGATGGTTGTTGGTTGGACGTTGACTGGTAGACTTGCCGCTAAAATCAAATGTTTTAGAGAATAAAGAAAAAAAATACAAAATTATTTGGCACATTAACCGTTGGTGTTTGACTACTTGGTCATTTACAGTGGTTAGAAGAAAATTATAGTAGTTAGTAGACAAGAGTAAAACGATGGTGAAATTATGCAGAATTTGCAAGGTTTTCCCAAGGAATTCCTGCAAAAAATTACCAAAAGCGCGTGTTTCCGCGGCAGGATGATAGTGTGGACTGTAGTTGCGGAAGACCCGTGGCGCCCCCACTAAGTCAATGACTAAAACCTTATGAAGGACAATTTATTTATATATATATATATATATATATATATAATCTACAATTGGTCCAAAAAGCATCATTAACTTTCTGAAAAGCCAAAGAACATTCATGTTATTACTGTAAGTAAAACTGTTCGGAAATTTGACCCTTTTGTGGTTTTATTGGACCATAGTATTTCTCGGAAATGTGGGTATATATGGGTCAGGGGATGGGAGAGGTGCACTGATCAGTAATGCTGACAATTACTAATTTTTCTATGTATTTGGCAGGTGTCTGTCAAAAGTCTTCTCCTGCTCTTTCACCCTTCGACCATAAAAGACACCACCTTATCTTGTAATTGAAGAAGTTCCAGGAAAAGTTTAGGGGCTTGTAACCTAAAAATACTTAAGGCCTACAAATTTTTGTAAGTCAAATAATTATGGTATAATGGGCTTGGTCCAAAAACTAATATTAGACTTTAATAAAATTACTTTTAGTCGTGCCTTTTGATGACTCCAGGCCACACGTGGGGTGATAATAGCTGGATATGGCCAATTTTTAAAGGAACCTTCCAGAATTTGTAATTTGCATGGAAAATGGGACATTTACATATGTCCCAATGTCATTCATTTGAAGTCAAAATCGAAACAATATGGCTGCTGATTAATTCTCCCATATTTTTTTCTCATTCGTGCATTAGTGATATTTTATTTACCACTTTATTTATACGGTAACTTACAAGAAGTAGTATATTATATGTAGCTCCTCTATAGCTATGTCGACACTATCGTATTTATCCTCGACCTGAGTTATAAACATTTTCTTGTTTATAAGGTCCACTTTTAGCATTATAAAAATGCCGACTTTTATGCTGTCACAAAACTGCTAACTGGCCTTATAAGTCGCAAACACGTTTAATGGCTCATTAAGTACCAAATGGGTTGTTTTTACTTGAAGTTGTTGCGTGATTTTAGCCATGTACACATTTATAATGCTTGTTTTTGTATATAGTGACAGATGTTTTACTAGAAATCGTTATTGTCTCATTTCCAGGGCTTCCATTCAATACGAGATTCAGAATTTGGGTAATTGGCGTATGCGCAACGTGCTTTGCATAATTAGCGACTAATTAATCAAAGATGGAAAAATTGTCTCTTACTTATAGATAAACGGGAATTTTTGGTGACTAGGCCTAACGGGTAAGCGTCATTTTTATGGCAAATATAAGTTACTGGAATAGCAATGATATCACCCAAAAATGAGCAAACAAGTCGTTAACTTATTATCGCGTATTTAAAACCAAAAAATAAGGGCGTATCACCAATTCAGATGAAGCTTTATATCCATTTTTCTTGTCCTTAATTGGTCAAAATTCAATTAAACCCAACATCTGAAGCCTATCTTTTAATGGTTATTTTTAGAATAATTACAAATCAGATAGGGAAAAAATTAGTTTTAATTGGTGTTGGGTTGCACCAAATTCATTATAAAGTAATCAGCTACTAAAGTATGGCTTAACATTAGGGGTACTAAAACGAAGTTTTCACTTGGGGAGTTGGGCTATCTGAATTTGGCCCACATATGGTGCACATGCGCATTAGATTCAAGCAGCTCAGCCAAGGTCCACAAGTTGAGTGTCTTTTGGGAAATGGGCACTTTGGGATTCAGTGTGTCCCAATTTAGGGAGTGGAGCATTTCTGTCGCACTCCCAGAATGTTGATAACTGCCCTTAGCAAATCTGGCTGCCCTACACTGTACCATCTCTATATCCTGAATATGAACCATCCTGTGAGGGCTCCAAATAGGGCTAACCAAAGTTGCAAAGCCAGCTTCCTTTACATTTTCCGCACATGTCAAAGATATTTAGCACACCATATAGGACGTGGTTATAATGCATAACAGTTTACAGGCATAACGGCACCAGTGGGCATGGGTAGCATGGGAATCCAAGTGTAAGTCTGGTGGGACCGTGGGACTAGGGCATAAAAGTCCCATTGCAGTAGGCCAATGGCCCCAATTAACTAATTAAATTGCAGGCATGTGTGCCATTTTGGGGTCTGTTTGAGAACCCTTTGAAAAAGTGGGAAAAAGCGACAATGATCCATTTTTAAATTCAGATTATGAGAAATGAAGAATGTCACAATTTAATTTGAGATTAAATCTGTATAAATGAAAAACGACCATGCACAAAACATGTTATAATAACGAGTGAACCAATCGTTTATAACACTCAGGGTTTTTCTATTAATTTTACTTTTTAATATATTAAAAATGCGATGACAATATACTTACTGTTAAACCGTCTATTATCGGTAATTGCAATTTGTAGTATATATTATAGAATATAGTAGGTGATAATTATTCTATACGAGGCATGGGTTGGTTGCACCTCAGTCTCATTAATGTAATCTACGAAAAAACTAAGCAAGAGCCTGTTTTACTCAATCTCCATTTAAATTTTTGTTGGCAGATTTATGATAACCCCGGTTTACTTTCAATATTTAATCTTTTCGCGATACATAGCCTATGTTGTAAACCATTAGGGTAATGTTTTGGATGATGTATTCATGTGTACATTTTAATTGTATGCAAAAAATAATATGCGATGAGATATTCGCAGCTGCTTTTTCAAGCTGTTTAGACTTGTGACTCATGTTCAATTTGCATTTAATGTCTTACGTGATTACAGCCTATAGTTCTTTTTCAACTTGTATACATAATTACGAAATTATAGTTTATCGGAATTGCCACTATACCGTACTAACTTCGCACTACTTTTGGAGCTAACCATTTTGAAAAAAAAATCTTCCAAAAAAACTTCCACACATAGAAAAATGAAGCCATGTTAATTGACTATTTTCTTAAAATCTTCTCAACAATTCGAAAAATTATATATATTAAGATAAGAAAACTAGAAAATAAAGATAATACCATGTCTTCATTTGGGGAAATCGAAGAAAACTTCTGAGAAATAAGTGAATCTTCTTAGAAATGAAGAATATAAAGCTGATACTTAACTTGGCATCATTTCTCGCTCGCAAATCGCCTTCACTCGTATTGAAGATCCATTCTAGAAATGCGAACTCTGGTTCCCAAAAATAGGCTGTAAAACCACAGGTTCTCTATGGATGGATTCGTTTTGTTAATTTTAGTTGTGTTTCATAGTCGGATCTGGCTTGCATGTGTTGCCTGTAAATGCTAATCCAGATAGCACACTTTTATTATTTTATCATCCTTTCTTCCCAAGCTGCGCGTCATAAAACATTTGTTTTAAAAGGGTATATCTATTCATTGTTTATTCCATAATCGCAAAAAGCTGCCAGTCGTAAAATGCAAATTGTTGTTAATGTGATATCTGGTGTGTGCAGCATTTGGCAAGAGCGCCAAACATATCTAATGTTTTTCAATGTTTATTCATGAATTTCCAACAGAAACTATGCAAATAAAAGGAAACTGTTGGACGCCATGCACGCAATACAATAAACAGCATTTTTATCGTGTTTTAACAAGGCTTTTTCCCTCCATAAAAACCAAAAATTCATTCATTTTTGCCCCACATGCAGCCTGAGTTAATAGCTGTTTGTATCACTTTTGCAAAATCAGCAGACCAGATTTTAGTTTTTTAAGTGTTTTTAAAAAGGGTGCTAATATCTCTGTAGATACTAAGATATTAATTTTAATATCGGCCTCAAATTTTGGAAAATAATACACTTGCTATTGTTTTTACCTCTGTCACAGCTCATTTGTTCATTAAAATAAAAAATGATAATGGGAAATTACAGTATGCAGCAATGCTTTTGACAACGTTTTATAATTCTGAAATTATTTATTTTGTAAGGCTAGCCGATTGCAGTTCATAACCAAAAAATGACCCAATTTGATGTCCGTATATACATCGAATTTTAGATCAAATTTCATTTCAGTTGACTGACAGCCAATCTTAAGGTCCAAACATACGAGTTATGTCAGCTCCAACCCGTATATCTGTATGCAAATTTCGTATATAAATTATACTCTTTAAGTGCATGTCAATATAAGTAGGTGTTCGTATAATTTGATCGTTTTCCCTGTTTATTGATACAAAGAGAAAATATACAAGTGTGTGTACTTATTCACCAGAAAGTTGCAAAGTTCTGGCACTATTTGTAACCCACTTTCTGGTGAAGGAATAGTGAAATAATCTTTTGATCTCTAATTAATGCATACCTATATCTTGTCACTTTATATTTATCCAAACTTGTTAAATCACATAATATAAAACTCGTATATTTTCAAATATGATGAATTCCATTTAGGAGTGTTATATAGGGCCAATATGCACCACAATTATGCACATTGTTAAAGGGGGATGTATATAAATGATCCTTTATAGGTCCTTTATAGTTATTGGCAAATGATCTTCACCTTTATTTTGAAGTATGAACAGCAGTTCCCTTTTTTGTTGTTGATAATTTCTTACTAACTAATTTTCATCGGAGAATTGTTAAATATAGTAAAGTAATAAATTCATGAGTTTTTAAACATGAGTCCATACACAGCTTCAAGGCTTTACCTTAAGGTGAAAAACGTGAGCAAATGCTTAAACTCATCAGCTTTGTATGTCATATTTTATCCAAACTTTCTCCTCTCCGATCTAAATTTGTCCTTTGACCCCAAAACTGAGTTTTATTGTTCACTTCAAATTTGCCTATGTCACCACACATGCAGAATGTACATTGTGTTTTTCTGAGCACAAGCAATTTCATCGACTTTTTTGCTCAACCTGAGTTCTGGGGTCAGGCTCCCTTTATCTATTCGGACTTACCTTCGTATTGTCCCCGTTTACGATTTCATAAATATAATAATCGAAATACAATATTTCATTTGAGATTAACAGGAATTGCACTGAATCCGTTCAGGCGCGTTGAAAAGACCTGACAAATAGTAACCACCTGTATTATTATTGTACGTGTGTCTACCTACTGACCTAGACAGGTCCATGTAAGGCTTTTGACCCCGATTCCATGCGAAGTTCTCCCTTCTTTCAAAATGGCGTCTGTCCTCCTATTTAAATTTTGTCCACGTCTAATTTTAGCGCCATTATAATCATCATCCTCAGGTCTATTTTTTCGTGACTGGAAAAATGGCCAACACACTAATAATGATAACTCGAGGCAAAGGTGGAGTGGATTTGAGGTGTGTGTAAAGATAAGTTGACAGGGGCTTATCAATTCCAGGATTAATTAAATACGCAACAAAAAAAGCTGAAGTCGTCCCCCTGAAAACCTATTGAAAAAGGACAAACAAGAATGCTGGCAATATGCATACAATAGCTTTGGAAATCCTGAATTTGTAGTTGAATCATTCAATAGACATCAAATTAAATAGCTTTCACTTAAAACTTAACAAAAGAAATAAATGAAACTCATGTGAAAATAGAAAGAACGATTTTTGGACATTGTGTAGGATTTTAAACTTGAGTGCAAATTAATCTAATGCATAAGAGTTACTGAATGTTACGTATGTAAGACTATTTATGTATTTGAAACAATATAAATGTTTTCAGGATACAGTTTTTGTTAAAAATGTTGACACCATCTTCTGGAAATAAAATCAACAGTTGATCCTGACTTAAGTTGAAACAACCTTTTAATGAGTATGTATTACTGTAATTTGAATTAAGCAAATAATTGTGAAGCAATGTCCTAAAATATTAAAAACTAATAATTCAAATCAACTTTACATGTTGAGTATATTGCTGTATAATATTTTGATTTTAACGAGAATTCCATTGGAAGGTTCGTTGTAAAACTTTGAACGAAAATCTTGTAAGCTGGTAAAGCTTAAATGTGTAAGATGATCCTTTAAATTCCAATATTTTTATTTATAAAAAACGAGTCTGAGCTACAACTAAACTGTTTAACAAACTTTTAAGTAATGCTTAATGGAGATAGGTGAAATATTGGGGAATAACACAAATTATTAAGGTATAATACAAGTACATTTTTTCATTGAAGTTTGTCTTTTTCATCCTGAAGTGGTTGTTGGTGGTAACATTTTGACACACCATGCCATCATCAGATGCTCAAGCTCGCATTACATGCTTTTACCCAAGGATAGCCACGAATGGAAAGGGCATATTTATATTGAAAGAGTATCCCAAGTGAAGGCACACCTCGATTTGTGTGCATGGAATGTGCCTTCACGTGGTGTACTCTTTCAATATAAATATGCCCTTTCCAGTAACAATGGTTTTGTCTGTCTTGGTTTTATCTGTAAAAACATGTTATGCGAGCTTGTGCACCTGAGGATGGCATGCAAAATGTGCCAAAAACGTGCTACAGCAATAAAAGTATTGGTTGTAATACACTACCTCGCCCCTGAATACAGGTAATACATGTAATTACATCTTTAGTTAGTCAAATTGAATCTTATGTGATTGTATTTGATGGCAGTGATGATAAAGATGACATTCGCTGTTCTTCCTGAATAAGTTTTCTTTATAAGACGTGTATTGGGATACAGTAGTTGTCCTGACCTTTCAAATACATGTATGGGCTTTTGTTAGTCCTTCTGAAAACATGTGTTCGTGAATGTTTTCATGAAGTTTAATGATGTAATCGAATCGTGGGGTGTTTTGCGTATTCCTACAGATCATTTCCTCATTGTATGTCTATCTTATCTTAACAAGAAGTTAATGTTAAACTTCGGAAAATGATGAAATGATATCGCGACATAGCTTCTCTATTTCATGAAATCATTTCAAATAAATTGATTGAATTTTCCACTGAGACATAACAGGGGATTGCGAGTTTAAAATGACGTATTAGGAAGAAATGTTATAATGTATGTCAAGTCGACTATGCCATGCTTTGATGGGTTAAATAACGTCGACATTTTAAAACTCCGGGATTTCCCTACATTCAAGCAATACATCATTCTAGTTTTGCAGAGATTTATAAGCTTTTAATGAATACGGGATTTCTTTTTTTTTACAATTGAAAATTATTTGTGGTTTACATTCAAAATCCGGTTTTTGTATGGTTTATAATTCAGTTATGTTTTTTATAATAATTGTGAGCATCCTACTTACCGAAACAAGTTGAGAAACTTCCAGGTATCAAGTCCGGGTCATGGGTGTTAATGCTTTTTACGCGGGTAATTGTTACCTGTCTTCCTTAAAGGTTTTTCATATTTTTTTGGGGGAAAACATTCTGAGTAAGCATTTATCTACGATCCCGGGAATCTTACGCATATCTGGAAAGATTCTGAGTCAAGGAAATTCTTGAAAATTGAGAAATGGGGTAATTTGAGAAAAAATAAGAATAAATCGAACAATAAAGGGGATTGTTACACCAAAATTGTGTTAAACTTATTTGATGATGACTCGTCCATTGCTTGCAAAAACTCTTAATTAAAGACTGCTGGCAGTGGTAATCAAACACCCTATAATTATAACCTGTTCAATTGTCAGTTAAAATGCATCGTTAATTATTTCGCAATTAACTTTAGTCCGAAATTGGCTATTGATGCTCGTGCTTGTTTTTTATAACAAAAAATCCATCAATTAAACTTTATTCTAAGCTCAATAAAATCGCCGGTTTTTGTAAATAAAAAAAATTGGTAACGATAAGTGGGTATATAAATATAATGCATGCACACAAAAAAAAACTAACTTTCCACATTGAATTACGTGCATGTTCAGAATTTCGGGCCTTTGAGTGTTAGGTTGTAAAACTTTAATCAGGGTTCCCACATTTTTTTTGAGAATGAGACCTGACTTTCCAGGTTTTTTCAGGACATTTTTGAATTTTATCATGATTTAAAAATTAACTTTTTTTATTTTGTATAATTGAAACATGAACATTTGAAACACTTGTTTTTTTAATGTTTTCCAATCATGGCTTAACAAGTTTATTAAAAATTATTGTCAGCATAGTTTTGGTCATAATTGTTCCAGGACCAGTTTGAAAAGCTCACTGACTTTCCTTAGACTTTTCCTTCTGACAATCCTTTTAAACATTTTCCATTTATATATATAGTTTTTAAAACGATACATTTTGATATATCTCAAAATAATGCGGATGAAATTGGGTATATTAATAATCTTTATATATGTTCGGGGAACATGTACATTTTGTAGTTTTCAACAAAAAAAAAAGTCCAAAACAATATTTGGGATTTTGAAATATTCACCATTGCCCTTTAAATGTCACTATTTACAGGATAAGAAATTTACCAATTATTTTTTTCCTGAAATCGTCAATGTGGGTCGTCAGTCTGTACATCTTGGGTTTTTTCCATTATTTATTTAAGTAGTTTTATAAGGAAACCCAAATGCTTGTTCGTAAGTCAGGTTTGTTTATTTGATTGTAGAAAATCAGAAAATCCTTATTGCTTCCAGTTATTAAGAGTCGCTCTTATCGATTAGATTATTTAAAGTTATGCTACTTGATCATTAATTTCCGAAGCAACTATACAACCTTCATCAACTTGTCGTCAGATCCTCTTGGTTTTCAAAAGAAACAGGATTAGTGTGGAAATGTTTGATTAGAAATCGAGTGGATTGAAAAACCCAAACCAATCTTGATGAGTATATTGATTTAACATCTGATTACATCATTGGATAATCCACTCGTACGTTCAACTTTAGTTTAAACAAATCAGATTTTGTTCTTAAGAAAAACATGAATTCATGGAGTGATGACAATTATGAGAAATCGTTTTTGGGTTTGCTAGAAACCCCGTTAAACATTCGAGGAATTCTGAGTTAGGTTTGCCTTAGGATTACTATTTTAAATGTCAAGAATCCCATTGGCGATTAATTAACCCAGATTATCTGCAAACAAACTTATGACATGTAATCTTTGTTTCATGAACATTTGTATTAAACCATCTCATCTGCCTTCAAACTGTCATGACATGTTATATTAGCTGTATGTCGCATCATATTTGGAGACAAAAAAATAAAACGTTAGGTGATTAATTTCATGTCAGTATGTGTTTAAATAATGTATTTGATACAAGTTAGACAAATATATATTTAGATTCAATCATTCAAGTTATAAAAATGAGTTTTGACATAGCGGTTTATTTGAATTTCGTGTAGATTTTAGATACACAAATGTATTGTTGATATAAATAAATATATTTAAAATTAATGCACTTTTTTAGTAGTTTAGTAGTAGAAAATATACCCATTGATAGGGATAGGGTTGCAAACCCCCTTCAATAATTTGGATTTAAAATTCAATTTTAGTATAAAGCTAGTAAAATAAAGATTTTTAACTGTTTGTCCAAAACCTATATATAGCAGTTGAGATTGCGTCATGTTTCTGTTTTCAGACTATACTAATGAATATTTCGAGAGTTCCTTAAGATATTAAAATAAGTTCCTGTATTTCTGCCAAATGCATGCACGGATTATCAAGAAATCTTTATAGATTACGCGTTGTCTATATGATTAGTCAACCAAAAAAACACCAAAAATCAGAACTTTTGTTTCTAACTTCATGAAGGCTGCAGTAAGGTGGTCATATTTCAGATGGTATCTGAATTTGAATGTGACATTAATTTATATCTATGGACGAAACGACCTTTATTTTCTAAACTTAAGGTCGCAAAAATACGAAACCTTGTCCTTCAATTGGCTATTTTGGCAATCAGGATCTGATCCCACCCCCAACCTAACAGTAAGCTTTCAACTCCTTTATCCATTTTGTATAAAACTCCATTCAAGGTTGATGTTGGCAAAGTTTGTGCCGTTTTGAAAAGCCCAAATTTCAAGGTTTTTTAATGCTCTGATGATAAATTAACACATATTCTTTTGGTAAGAAACGCAACCATTCTTAACGCAAGCTCATTATACCTTTTCTTTAATCGATCCCAGCTTTTTATATATTACTTTGCAAAAATTCAGAAATGTCACTTGTACTTGAGTTTAAAAACTTTTAATTCAATCCCTTTCGTAGCAACGCCCTCTGGTGGGGTTTCGTCACAAATTGGTATTTTTGTAGCAGGCGTCATCTTGCGTATGCATGCAGTACGTAAGTTTCGTATTCTTATATGGATGTTGTAGATTGTCAATGTTTCCATACTACATGTCTGGAGAATGTTCTGTATAGTAAGACTGAAAACTCAGCAGGTGAAAATACTCTTTAAGGGCTGGTTGCACCAATAAAGGTTAAGCTAAACCTAAGGTTAACCGTAAGTTAACTAGGAAAAGCATTGCA
>JAQGBW010002453.1:0-19835 GCA_034698625.1 Julus scanicus
AAGAGATGGTTTTAGAACGTATCAGAAAAACGTTCTCAAAAGAGATGGTTTCAAAACATCTCGGAAGAACGTTCTCAAAAGAGATGGTTTCAAAACATCTCGGAAGAACGTTCTCAGGAGAGATGGTTTCAGAACATCTGAGAAGAGCGTTCTCAGAAAAGATGGTTTTAGAACATCTCGGAAGAACATTCTCAGATGAGATGGTTTCAGAACATCTGAGAAGAGCGTTCTCAGAAAAGATGGTTTTAGAACATCTCGGAAGAACGTTCTCAGAAGAGATGGTTTCAGAACATCTCGGAAGAACATTCGCAGATGAGATGGTTTCAGAACATCTCAGAAGAACATTCTCAGATGAGATGGTTTCAGAACATCTCGGAAGAACGTTCTCAGAATAGATGGTTTCTGATTTTTTCAAATTAAATCCCTTTTCACCGATTCTTCCAAGTCTATCCAATTTCCCTGACAATTCTAGGGCTTCTAGGTCAAGGGAATCCTCGTTTTAAGACACGTGAGCCCACTTTTTGAATCTGTTCCGTGAATTGGAACCAAGTTTTTCCACCTAAACACAAGTCTTTTTCGTGGTCTGCTTTTCCACCCCTTGTTCTTTATGGATTTTTAATCAGGTCGACAAGTTTTTATGCTGACATTTTTTTGTCCACCTTCGAATTTGTTAGCCCTGTTTTTTTTCCCTTACTCGTTCTTGTTCCTGGAGAGAAACATTATCTGATCTTATGAGTCATCGTGCTTGAAGGGGGTCCCCAAAATGGTTTAGAAATCTAAACTACAGTAACAAAAATATCTAAAATGATTGTTAAAACAATCAGAATTTCACTAATTTGAACAGAATTTGAACTCGTACGGAGGAATATTTGTAACGAGGTTTCATATTAAACCTCAATTCAACTCGGTATCTATAGTTTAGTAGAGTGACTGATAAGTAGAGAGGTTACAAATTTATCAAAATTCACAAAGTGTTCCTGGTGAATGAATGCCAACGCTTTTCAGCCACCCTCTATAAATATAATTTATACAAAAGACCTCAGAACCAGATGTTCCACTGAATGTGTTTAGGAAGACGCAACTTTGCATATCGGGCCAAACAGATGCTCTTCAATAAAGGCTTGTTCAAAAAATAAAGACCCACATACCACACAAAAAAAATGAATAAACAGTTTGGGGTTAGATTTTTAAGCTGGTTTCAACATCTGGTCCCAAATGGATGATCACTTTGGGTCAGGTTTCAATTGATGGAAAAATACCTTCCCAAAAGTAACTGTTGGGCCCTGGTGGCATTCCGATGTTGGTTGGCCCTTTGGGTAGTGGAGGAGGGGGGGGAAAGGTAGCAAATTTGGGTAGTGGAGGATTGGGGGATGGAAGAGGGCACAAATTTGGGTATTGGAGGATGAGGGAGAGGACGCAAATTTGGGTAATGGATGATTGGGGGATGGAAGAGGGCATCAATTTGGGTAGTGGAGGATGAGGAAGGCGCAAATTTGGGTAGTGGAGGATTGGGGAGGGCACACATTTTTGGTAGTGGAGGATTGGACACATTTGGGTAGTGGAAGATGGGGAAGGGCACACATTTGGGTAGTGGAAGATGGAGAAGGGCACACATTTGGGAAGTGGAGGATGGGGGAGGGCACACATTTGGGTAGTGGAGGCTGGGGGAAGCCGCAAACTTGGGTTGTGGAGGATGAAGAGGGTACACATTTGGGTAGTGGATGATGGAAAAGGGCACAAATTTGGGTAGTGGAGGATGGAGAAGGGCACAAATTTGGGTAGTGGAAGATGGAGAAGGGCACACATTTGGGAAGTGCAGGATGGGGGAGGGCACACATTTGGGTAGTGGAGGATGGGACAAATTTGGGTAGTGGAGGATGGGACACATTTGGGTAGTGGAGGCTGGGGGAAGCCGCAAACTTGGGTTGTGGAGGATTGGGGAGGGGAGGATGAGCAAGGCACACATTTGGGCAATGGATGATGGAGAAGGGCACAAATTTGGGTAGTGAAGGATTGGGGGGTTGGAAGAGGGCACAAATTTGGGTAGTGGAGGATGGGGTGGGCACAAATTTGGGCAGTGGAGTTGATGTTAGGTGTAGTTTAAGGGCCTAAAGGCGACCGGTTGCGCGGGTAGTGTTGCACAAATTTGGGAAGTGGAGGTAGGGGGAACGCAAATTTGGGTGTTTACCCTGGGCGCCAAATAACCTCGCTACCCCACTGTTTTGGCGACTGGGAAACATTGTTAGGTGCCAATGACACCTATAGCTTGACTGTCTTCTCCCATAAATTTCTAACCCTGATGTCAACTTGGCAGCAATTAAGTTTAGGACCGAACCCTACATCTCTACAAATCAATCAGCAATGAATTCCTGAGTAGAAATTTGAAAAGTCACCCACCTCAACTTTGACATTGTATTCTTCGTTGAGCCTCTCGTTGGCTTTGTGCAGCTGTTCGTTTTTTTCCAAAAGTGCTTTTCCCAATTCGGCAGCCAAGATGAGGTCGTTTTCCTTCTGGGATAACTGGCTGTAGACGTCGTTGCCGGACTCCGATGTATTCGTACCATTTTCGAAATTCATGGCCCTGTTTTCCATCTCCAAAATGTAATCCTCCAAATCGTAGCCCGAGGTCCGTCTCGATGACATTTCTTCCAGGCGACATGCACACATGGTTCACTCATGAAGTCGGCCACATTTTTCTTTTGCTCGGGATATTTGAACAGATTGTCGATGTATATTCCACAACTTTTGAATATTTGGGGCCCTTTAAATCAACCGTTATTGTAGAATCCAAACTGCAGTATTATTACACTTAGGAATGGGCCCTTGAAGGCAAGTACGCGTTTTTTGACCTGGGAAAGTCGAGTAAAATCCACGATGTATTCATCTCGGTGATATAGATAAATAGTAACAACTTTTTAACACTTTTACGGCGGTTTACGGAGAGATATTTGACGACAACCTTCTCCTTCAGCGTACCTCACAGGTGTGCGATGCTGATATTGAACGTTGTAATAATGCGCGGCACAAGATAGCGACCGTAGCGCCATCTACAAACGTATTCGATACACACGTTCTGCAAATCGCAGAGCGGCACGCTGTGATCATTAGCTTATATTCTTCCTCTGGCGTTGTTTAAAAGTTATACAAGCCACGTTTATTTAATTAAAAATTAATTTTATTATTATGAAATGTGTTGACGATTGATGAATAATGTAATGATTACTTAAACAGATTAATTAGCAACTTCTGTTTAGAAAAGTTTCGGTTAAAAGCAGAGTGGCACGCTATTGACTATTGGCTCGTATTTGAGCTTTGATATATAAAAGGCACAGATCAAAAGTTTACCCTCGTTCGTGCCTAGAAAGACTACTCAAATATTATTGTAAGTTAATTCATTCATAATGGAATTACTCTGTGTATATAATGAGTGAAATTAGGCATTAAACAACTCGTTAGCACAATGTAGGTATGTGGAGGAGTCTGAGTAAACTTAATTTAAAAATGTCAGCTAGGTTCTACAATGGCAATTTGTATAACCTGCCATATGAAATTTAGAACTTAGATGTTGTTTTGAGAAGTTTCTTATAATACAGGTGTGTTGAATACATTACTGAATTACGCACAGAATGAGCAACAAACTGGAAAAAAGCATGGTAATGTATGATTTGGAATTTTGGCCAATGAGCAATAGTGTGCCACACTGTCGATAGCATCTAAGCACTATCCCTGACATTCGAAATGTTGTCTACAGATGGCGTTTTTCGTTTTAGGGCACGTTTTAAATTAATCCGAGATGCTACAGCAAAAAACTCAAATACATGGCAAATCCACGAATAGATCGGTTTAAGATGTGGCAAAATATTCACAATCTTTAACAATGGACCTATTTTCATACCCGATCGCCCGTCATGTTCGCGCCAAATTGCTTACCTCGAAATTCACGACATACGAAGATTTCCGAGGGATTTCTGCCGAAAACTTGAGTTCTGGTACAAACCGTTAAAACGGTTACGATACAATCTTGCCACGCAATTAAACTTTGATAAAACTAAAATCATTCTACTCGATAGAAACTGGGCTGTCCGTCACAGATGCAAAAGAGCTGTTGGAGTTACTCGAGCCGGTAGACGAGAAGTCCGGCCAACCTTGCTCTTCCTCTACAGCCGCAGAATTACTACTACACAGCGATAAAAGTCGCCGAATCACGACATCGTCTAAGAAGTTGGACGAAATGCTAGGTGGAGGAATCCCGCTTTCCAAGTTAACGGAAATTTGCGGGATACCTGGCAGCGGCAAAACCCAAATATGGTACTTGTTGACATTACAAATATCGGGCACATTTTACTCTTGTTTAGGTATTCTTTTTTTAGTTTTCAGCTTGTATTAAACGTTCAGCTACAGCACAATTTGGGTGAACTGCGAGGTGAAGCATTGTACATAGACACCGAAGGTAGTTTCAGCGTGGAGCGGCTGTCAGAAATGGCAAAAGCTGCTCTTCAAACAAGCGATGGTACGTAGAGTGGCTCGAGTCCTTTCGGTCTTTCAATTGCTCAGCGGAGGAAAATTGCAGTGATTTTTGTTCTGCCAACAGGCTCATCGTTGGACAGTGTTATTTGTGGCGTCCACTACCAGCGGTGCTTAGATTGTCCATCGTTCTTGGACACCATTAACACGTTACAAAACTTTGTGACCAATCATGCAAAGGTTGAGTTTTGTTGTGAAGCTGTTTTAAGCGTCCCTTCGTCGCGCTCAATAATTTGCTTTCATATAAGGTTAGGCTTATCGTGATCGACAACATCGCATACCACTTCCGAAGAGGCTTTGACCACAATTACCAGCTGAGAACGCGAACGATGTTCAACGTGGCGCAGATTTTGGCCGAGTTGGCCCACAAACATTCCATTGCGGCAAGTTGTTTGTCAATTTCAATTCAGTACTGTCTTCGGACAAGATACCAATGCAAATTTGTGTTACTCACTCTCCCTTCTCATAAAAGGTTACTTCCGTTGGGAATGGTGACGTAACATTTAGCTCTCCTGAATCCTGTAGTCCGTAGACTACTGCTGGACTGTCCTGTCCTGCGGTTTCATTGATGTTCATCAATTTTGTCCACTCGCTTGCAGGTGGTGCTAACAAATCAAATGACGACGCGAATCGAAAAGGACGGTCAGTCGTTATTAGTCCCATCCCTCGGTGACGGCTGGAGCCATTGCTGTTGCAACAGAATCATTTTAAACTTTGACGAGACGGGAAGGTCTGCCGTACTGGTCAAGTCGTCTTATCGTCCATATTCCACGGCTACTTTTCAAATCGAGGTAAGCACTCGTGTTTATTTAGGGCCGAAATTTTGACAGGGATGCTAATCGGGAAAGGGCACTTATAATTTGGAAGTGTGCGTGATATTTCTCCTTTTTGACAGACTGCAGGAATACGCGATGTACCGACGGCAGCGGAGAATCATCCCTCCAGCGCTATCGGAAGCCAATTTGGTTTCTACGAGAATACGATTGGCACGAGCGAAATCGAAGCCGACAATTACGGCAACGTGCAAGTTCGCCACGATGACGAAAATCATGTCGGTGCCGTTGCAAAGAAACCGCGCCTGGATTTGACAGGGAGCGATTAACTCGTGTAAAATAGCATCAGATTTATTAAATAAAAACAATGGCGCGCGTGACACGCATTTCATTAAAAAACGATTATAGACTCGAGGAAAATTAATTATAAATAAGGATTCTTACTCTGGAGCGCAATCGGCGAGTTAACGACACTCGCTGATGTTGAACGGCGCAGATAGCGGCGGATCGGGATCGATCTCGGACGGCGAGGGCGGTACGTCGACATGTACTGGGCTGACGTCTTCCAGGCCAGTAGGCAAGGTGAAATGGGATGTTGGTAAGGATGAAGGGTCGTGGGTCAACATGTCCAGGTCTTCCGCCGGGGATGTTGGTCCCGAAGACTGTTTAACAGAAGTTAAAAGGTCTGCATCAGAGAACGCAAGGCAAGGTAATTTCTTTCGAAAACCCAACGGTCGCTAACGGGGAAACAACCTCGATTCCAGAATGCTTCAGAAGTCCGTTGCTGTTATCGCCAGGACTGGCGCTGGAATATTCTGCCAACAGAGGGTGCTACGATAGGGAAGAAAAAAATGACCAATGACTGACATTTTTACCAAATCGTAAAACAACGATATCCCCCTATTTAACTCTGAAATTACCTGATGGAGGAGGATGCTCTGACTGACGGCATGCGCGTGCGAAGGGCGCCCTCTGGGTTTGCGTTCGGGATGGTTTGTTCGTTGGGCATTCATGGACGCACGCATTTTCTCGAGCATGTGTTCCGGAACGGGAAAGCCCAACAATTCGTCCAGCATCAATCCAGGAGAATGCCTGATCGTGCAAAGATGAGGTCATAAAATTATGTTGAAACATTTCTACATGCGTCCGGCACAACGCCATTCATTTTCCGGTCAGTTTTGACACTGAATGACTGCGGAAATGAATTGTAATTGGCGCGCAAATTGACCCTCGGAGTAGGTGTAACATACCGATATTCTTCGTTTTCAGTCAGCTCCTTTATATCCTCCAAAATCAACATGTATGCCTTGCCACCGGTTGCCGGCATCATGTTGTTCTCGTACAGCCATTGCTTGTCATCAGCATCACCACAATACTACAACAACAAAATTATTCTTAGACATACACAAATATTCTCCAGAATTTTTACGAAAAACCGAGCCGCCCTTGATTTCCAAGTACTTTTTTTGGCAGTTGCCGGTTGTCGGCGAAACATTACCTTAAATAAATCTGGATGCTTAATGTACAGCCTTCCTCGCGTTGCTCCAAATCCCAAAGCCCTTAAACAAAAATTTTAAAAACACATGTAGGCACTACGATCACCGAAATCCTGATTCTGAATTTCCCAGATTCAATATCTTGCTTACTTGTTTGCCCTGGCTCCCATTACAAAATGTGTATCCTTATTAAGTCGGCTAGGATCCCACTATTAATAAAAAAACATGATATTATTGTCGCGGACTTATTATGTTCCACATTTTAAGTATGACGGACATCTTCAGCAAACCCACTTTTGGACCTTCCTTTTTGATGTGATCACTTGCTTTGCCTTGTTTCGAGGGAGTCACGCGGCTGAAATTGACGTGAAATTCTGTTTAGCAAAATAAGCGACAGTAATCTTTAAATTATCAACACGAAATTTATGAATGCCAACCCTGATAATCCTCCAGGGAAATGTATCGGCTGCCGTCCTTTCTGTAAACGTAACC
Source organism: Julus scanicus (assembly GCA_034698625.1). Taxonomy (NCBI): domain Eukaryota; kingdom Metazoa; phylum Arthropoda; class Diplopoda; order Julida; family Julidae; genus Julus; species Julus scanicus. The sequence goes on from JAQGBW010002453.1 coordinate 7,286, forward strand.
AGATTTAAAAATGCATGCTACGGAACATTACGAAGAAGATTTCATCGCCTTACCTTTTTAAACGGCCTTAATGTGGTTTGGCTCGCTTCCGAATCGGTATCCGAATCCTTACGCTTCCTCCCCTGACAAATAACCAGACACCGTTATCGCGATTTGCAATAAACAAGCGTTCAAATGAGACAAGAATTCGCTTACCTTACTCATGACAATACTAATTCTTCCTTCGCTGTGGCTTCCCGTTTCGGAGTCAGAATTATCGCCAAGAGGTGTACTGCCTCTCGTGTATGGTCCCACATACATGCGCTTAGCCTAAGTACGCCAATGATATAAACCGTGCAAACCATGACAAATATGTTTAATCGGTGGCTATGAACGTAATTACACTTACTTCTTCCAAAATCTGCTTACAGGCAGCATGGACGTGTTCTTCGGATACAGAGTTTTCTCCGTTGTTTCGTTTAATGTTCTCTATTGCTGGGTTGAAAAATTTCTTCAACCAGCGAATAAAATAATTTAAATTAGCTTTCAGCATATGCGGAAACAGAAATAAAATGCTACAATTTGCTTACATCTACATATCGCTTAATCACATCGCCCAATTCTTTGTTAATATGTTGTTGAAGATTCTGTCTGACAAGGTCAAGCGACTTTGCGGCATTTGACTCCCACCCTGATCTAGAATTGGAAATTTAGATTGAATATTAGATCCATGAGACGTACTGCCACAAAATGGTGAAAATTTATAATTACTTGGCCCTCTGAATAGCCACGCCGTGTGAGCGGTAGGTATTTCGATACGCGTGTTGACTCGAGGTAAATGCAGTTAAATTTGCCGGCCGCATATGGAATGGGTACTGCGCAAAACAAAGAGGTACAATGAGGATAAGAAACAATCTTCATGCATATACCTTAGATCTACAATGGTCCTCACCCAATTTTCTGTGGTATATGGAGCCGTGATATTGTCAACAGAGTCCGGAGGTGGCATGTCTTCGGAAAAAAGCCATCTTTCACTGACCGGGAGCACAGGTAACCAAGAGGAGTTGTTCTGCATGTTGTTTTGAGGAACGTTTTCGGCATTTCCCTGATGATCATTGCTTTCTGGAGGAGGATATAGCCTGACTTCGGGGATACGATGAGCTTGTTGAATAACCATGCTAAAGAGAGAGAGAAAAATAGATTATCATTCATATTTAGTTGTGCACAGGACCTAGAAATGGTAAATCGTAGTAGAGCCGATGCCACGAGTCCTGCTGCTGGCTTGTTTGCTGAAATGCGATGCGCTAATGACGTTTGGGCAAAACTGTAGCATTGGGTCACCATTAAACCACCTAGCTCGTTGACTTAAGCTGTACTTAAGTTAACACATACTCTAAAAGGGCATTTGGAAAGGCTGAAAGGACAATGGACAGGCTGAAAGGACATTTGGACAGGCTGCAATTGAACAGAGTCCTGCAATGGTCAAATAGTGTATTTTTAGGGTTAGATTGGATTAGGTTACTTGAAAGTTGGGCTAGGTAAGGTAAGGTTAGGTCACTATCCAAGCAGTCTCAGTTGTAATGACCTACTTGGCACTTTACCCATGCCACAGTGCTCGACCTGTCCAAATGTCATTTGAGCATATGTCCGGGTTTCCATTAGAAAATACACCTGGAAATAATATAGCAACCTAACTGCAAATCCTCCAAAAGTAACTTCGGTGAACTTTTGGCTGTTTTATACGAAATTACACAACATTGAGCAGTGGTTGAAAGGCAGACACACCCTGTATAGCAAACAGCAGCAGTCAAGTTCTAGGTTAGGCTTGTGACGACGGTCACTTCAAATGGACTTGTGTTGCAAATACGAACGGCTAAATAACGATAGAAACACAGAATTAAAGATATGAAACTTACGGACGATTTCGTGAAGGTGTAGACGTTTCTGGCGAGAAAATAACAACACCGCTCATCAAAATTCTTGACGTTTATCGCATTCGGCCTTGAAAACGAATCCCTTCCTGGACGTTTGATTGAACGCCACCGCTACCAGAACGCTCGACGTTGAATAAAGCCAGATGCAAACTATAGCGCTCCCGATGCGCTTTGGAGCGTTGTTAAGGATAATGGCCGGTTTATAACTACGATTAACCGGTTAAAAAGTTCCCCGCGAAATACAAATTATTCTGGAAACTTGTTATGACACGATCAGCGAGAACGTTGTGGCTTTATTACGTTTATATTAAGAGTGATTTTATTAGACTTTCAGGGGTTTTAAGGAGGTTGGTTCCCATGGCAACATCTATAAGAATAGATCAACCAATGATAGATGATGTGCCTTCCTGCGGTTTACGTATAGCGCACGGCTAATCACATGTCGGCTGCCAGCTTACTGTAACATCTGTGTACCGGTGTATTTTTGCTTTGAAAACACGCTAGCTTTGCTTATTGTTCACGATTTTAGCTGTTAAACATCGAAATTGAGCATGGCAAAATACTTAAGGAACAAAAAACTGTTGAAATCCGTTGCTCTGCTGTGCGGTGCCGCGGGAATCGGAGGCGCAGTTTTACTTAATTCCACCTACTTTGCACCTGAAACTTCAAAACCTGTGCTTGAGAGCAAGGTACGACAGTATGCCAATGGGTTATCCATATTTGGGACCCCAGCCGTTTCAGCCTCTTGGACCACTGACTACACCCCTTCCGTGCCGTGGGACCATAACTGGGATAAGTAAGTTTTCAACCCTGAGTAACACAATGCTGGATTCTGATTAAAAAACTCGTACTACAATGTGTTGATCCATATTCAGTTGTGTACATATTTCATCTAACTAATATCACAAAATCTCTGCAGCCATGGCCCTTTCTTATCCATAAAGACTTGAATCAGGTGTCATCATCATAACAGACCTCTTTGATTGATAATTGTATGGGTGAAGTTTAGGGTCCCAAAGACTGCTTAGGTCGTAAAGGGTGGTCACATTGTCGAGAATATATCCCCCAGGGCAAAACACCCAAATTTGCATTCCCTCCCAGGCTGCACACCATCTTTTAATACTTTGGGTACCCCCTAGACACGTCCCCCCCCTCGTAGGCTAAATTTCCAGGTAGGTGTTGAAGGCTCATCCCTCGTGTTGCAGAAATAGGCCAACGTTAAAAATCAAACAAACAAACAAAATAAGTAGTGGTAACGCTATCAGCCTTTCATTTGTAAGACCCGGGTTTAATTCCCCGGTCAGCTTTCCAGGCTCCTCCATGATAGTTTCTCTAAAAATCCGAACCGCTAATTTCTCAATTGCTTCCCTCATGTCGCAGACGTTCACCTAAACACATGGTAAAACCCCAGAAAAACCTGGATGAAAACAACAACGCCTACAACGAACTGTTGGAAAAACAGGTCCCGAAAGCCAGCCGGCATTTGATCCTCATTCGCCATGGCCAATATCAAGATGACGAAGAAAAGGATGAGAAACGGGTCTTGACTGCATTAGGTACGACAACCACCGCCAGAGTTTGCGCTTTATTAACATTCTGATCGTGTTTTCAATTTTCCAGGCCGCGAACAAGCAGATATAACTGGCGCAAGGTTAAAGGAGCTGAATTATCCCTACACCATGCTGACGAACTCGACCATGTCCCGGGCGATCGAAACTTCCAGCATAATAGCGAAGCACCTGCCCGACATACCGAGAAGCTCGTGCGATTTGTTACGAGAAGGTGCCCCTATACCGCCCGAACCGCCAATAGGACACTGGCGACCTAAAGTCCATGTTAGCTTAAATTTTAAGCGTGATCGATTTGGTTCCCAAAGAAAGCCAGAATCAAGTTCACTCCAGATTTCTTTATCCCTGATATAGCAGTTCTACGAAGACGGCGCACGCATAGAGGCTGCTTTCCGGCGCTACGTTCACCGTGCATCAGCCTCCCAAGAGAAGGACAGTTACGAAATTCTGGTCTGCCACGCAAATGTCATCCGCTATTTTGTTTGCAGGTACTTTCACACTCGCTGTTCTTGTCAGAGATTGTCAAGTACACATTTTAACGATCTTGTTCTGCTTTTTAGGGCGCTGCAACTTCCGCCCGAAGCCTGGTTGCGACTCTCGCTTCACCATGCTTCGATAACATGGTTAATCGTTCGTCCGAGCGGGCGCGTATCGATGGTTGCGATGGGCGATTGTGGGTTTATGCCACAAACCAAGTTGTCGCTGAGATAATCGAAGTTCCAGACTTACAAATTTGCGGTGATTCCCCATTGAATTGTTAACGAAAGTTCCGATAACCCAACTTAACATTAAAATTATTTTATTCTGCAAATCGCCCGAGTTGAACTTCTAGCACTGGCAGAACCACGTGCATGTGGAAACCTTGTACAAAAAATGCACCGCGGGACACTTTTTAGAATCAGACAGGTCACTTGCCTCGGTATGCTCCACTCTGTAGATTCCAGAACCCGGATAACGCTTAAATTGTCTAGTTACAAATCTGTCTGTTACAAATTTGAGGCCTGCATCTCTTTCGACATGGAAGTTCCAAAACAACCGCTCACTTTCTTACGCAACATCTTTCTGTTGTTTAATTTGAGATTTCTTAAATTTCTTGATGGCTTGTCTGGAACCGAGAAAAAACAGTCAATGACTAAACTATTCTTCGCTTAAATCGGAGTATCAGAAGCTAATCAGAAGGCGAATTACCTGCGTTTAAATGATTTTTCCTGGTCGTACAGCGGCACCGTTGATATTCTGTCTCGTTCCATAGCTCGTTTTGCTAATAAGCGCTTTGCCTTCCTAAATTCGAAGAATTAGTCGATACAAATTTTGCAATACGAAAAGGTTATTGAAAGATCTGGCGGAATGCAGATAAAATATTTCCGGTACATACTTGCTCGGTTTCTTCAGTCCCATCATGTATTCGGGAACGGGACATCCCGCATTTTTCATGACTTGAGCAATGCTGCAGATACGGAAAGCACGATGCGTTAGACTAAGTATCGTGTCAATTTTAAACTGAATCGGAAAATCATAAAATTACCTTCGCAAATTGACGGAGTCGTCTTCCGTGAAAAACGTTATTGCCTTGCCCTGGCGTCCGGCTCGGCCCGTCCGCCCTATAAAAGATTAAATTTGTGTGTGATTCATGGTTTTAAATAGCAACTCTACGAGCAAGTGGTTTTTCACTTACCGATGCGATGGATGTAACTGATGGCGCTCTGTGGAAAATCGTAGTTCACAACCAAGTTGACTCCCTTGAAGTCGATGCCGCGTCCCATCAGTTCGGTGCAAATTAAGACCCAAATTTTTCCGGCCCGGAAAGCTTTTATTACGTTGTCTCTCTGAAATTCAAAACCAAAAACATCCATATCGAGAAATCCGGATCCCTGCCATTTGAAGAAATTCGGAAGCGAGATGTTACCTGCAGCTGCGTTAGGTCGGCATGAATGGATTCAACGTTGATGCCGTCGTACATGAGCTCTTTGAACAGCTCTCTGGCCCGCTCTTTCGACTGCACGAACACCAGCGCAGGTGTCGCTAAACCGGTTTTCACCAATTCCCGAAACGCCACAAGTTTACCGTATTCACATCCGACAAACTTCAATTCCTGAATCACCGTGTCCACTGCAGAATTTCTGGGTGAAAAAATCCGCATATTATATTATGATTTTCTAGGATTATGCCCTCGCTACACGACTCTCGAGGCACTTCGAATGTTTTGCACAAAAAAAGAAGCTTTTTAGTTACCTCGCGCCTACGGAAACTGACACAACGTTATCCAGATTCAATTTGCACCATTCTTCCACGTCGCATGCATAAGTTGCGCTGAACATGGCACGCCTCACGTTCGTTGAACTGCAAGCTTTGTAGATGGCAGCGAGCTAAACAATATTGACGAAAATATTCAGTCAATAAATGAAGCTTTCGATAAAATGTTTGTAGTTAGCATTTTCAACTCTTAATACCTGATCACGAAAGCCTTTTTTGCCATCTTCGAATAATTTATCAGACTCGTCGATAACGAGCCACTCCACGCTAAAGTAAATTAAATTTTGTTATAATAAAAAAACCTCAAGTAAAATTGCTAGAATAAGATGAAATTCTGAAATTCTCACTTCTTAAGGTCGATCACGGTTTCCTCCTGCTGAAGAAGATAAAGCAGGCGATTCGGGGTCGTAATTAATACATCTGAAAATCAAACGAACAACGTGTTAAACATCAGCGCTCGTTACGTACATCAAAACCATGAAAAATCTTAGTTAACTTGCTAACCGAACTTCTGTGAAGATTCGGGCCCAAATTTCTTTATCGCCTTATCGGTTTTATCGATCAGGTGAATCCTGAATTTTCGTCCTTCAGCGAGGCGGCAGCATTCGTGATAGACCTGCTTTGCCAGTTCTCGCGTCGGCTCCACTATCAAGGCTCTAAATCCCATCTTCATTGGCTCCTGTAACCAAATATAATAATTTAGCAGTTACCGAAGTGGCTCAACGTTGGCATTTTGAAAATCTTAAGTTGTTGTTTACCTTTAAATGGTGAAGAATCGGAATCAAGAATGCGGCAGTCTTTCCAGATCCCGTAGGTGCACAGGCCACGATATTCCTCCTCTAAAAACATAATTAAAAGATTATCGCATCAGCCTTTTGCTAATAGCGGGTATGGTACCTAAAATGTGGTCCCTACACATACATGTATCATGGTGGGAATGGCCTGCATCTGGATTGAAGTAGGAGTTGTATATCCTAGAGCCATTATATTTTTCAAAATATCTTCGTGGACATTGTAGTCCGTCACCAATTGACCAAAGGTTTCCAGCGGGTCGGGAATATCCTCGCCAACAGCATAGATACGATTATGCTTTCTAATACGATTAATCTGGAAAGAAAACGAAGAGAAATTGAGCACAAAATAGACGAGAACTACGGTCGGATAAATTTAGAACCCATTGCTGCAACCCTTGTAGAGTTGACTCGAGGAATACCTGTTCCTTCTTCATCTCGGCAAGTTTTTGAACGGACAGTTTTTTCTTTTTGGCTTTTCTTCGCTTCTTGATATTTTTATGCGACGGTCCTTGCAACAGAGAATCATCGTGTTCTTCTTGTTCGCTCTCGCTCTCGTCGGAATTGATGTGATCGTCGCTATCGTCTTCGTCAGTATTGATGCCCACGTCCGATTCGGACTTTTGCCTGTTTCTGCGTTTTCTTTTCTTGCCGGGACTATTGCCAATTTCCGGTTCATCCGTGCCGTTCTTTTTGGCCTGGACATCTTGAAGATTGTTCGACGGGGGCTGGGGTTTGGGCTTTATCATCTGTTCATTTGCAAAATAAACATTTGAAGAATGAATTATTTTAAATTAGTGACCGAATCTCCGGGTATTTACGGTAAAGCGGAGGGATAACTTTTCGCTAACAGCATCACGAGGTTCCGTACAATTTCAATGTGCGGAGATCTAAAAACATCGGTTAACATTTACCTTGAACCGAAGTGCGTCGCTTTCGAATCGCTTGTAGTCAAACTTGATTCCAGTTGATAGCTTTTTAAACATTTGAAAGGCGTCCATCTTGTCCTTGTTGGTATTCTCATTGACTAGGAATTGTTAGCTTCAATTCTTGAAAAAAAAAATGGATTATAAAGCAGATGTTACCGTATTTGTTACCGACAAACTATCACCTGATATGACAGAGTGATACAACACTGCTTGACAGAGAAATCCAACAACTAATGATAGACTTGCCAGAGTGTCGTCTTGCTCAATATAGCAAGGGTCCCTGGTGAAGTGGGCCCTCAATAAACATTATTGGTAAAAAAACTGAAGCTCACGGTTTATCTAGTTCTTCTATCCAGCATCTTAAGCTTGAGAGTCTCACATTTAGCTGTCTTGAGCTCGTCTTGGCAATTTTTTTATGTGCAGCTGTTGTATGCCTCAGGGACTTGATACTCAGCGTTTAGAGTTCACTAGTGCCCAACTTATTGATCCATATATCTAGGACCTAGAGCTCAATAGACCCGTTTCATATACCTACCAGCCATATCAAAATAAATTGAGCACATAACTCTCGGTGATTCTGAAACACGTGGTTTAAAGGCCCTAAAACACGTGGACCTACGTGACTTTAACGATGATGCTATAACCACCAAAGTTGGGTCATACTTATATTTTGGGTCAGATATATGATAGCCAACCTATTTTCAGAGATTAAACTCGTATGCCTTACCTTTAAACTGCACTTAAGGGCCTTTTAAACTAGGGCCAAATGTCGCGGAAGAAATCCTCCAGGCACAGAAATCTACGGAGCCTCAAACGTGGCGTCTTTTTTTTAATGGAGCGTCTGCTCGATTTGGATTCACTTTGGCGGCAGATTTAAATTATTTTTAAATTTGTATTTAATTATTATTTTGTACTACACATCATCAGTCATTTTTATTCACAAAAACATTTTGGTAATTACACTAGAAATTGTTTTTAATCAATTTTTAATCTGTACACTGTAAGTCATAAATAAGTAAAGCCCAATAAACAAAAAAATCACAACTTCGTGAAAAATGCTTGGATTTAAATGAAATTTGGCAGCCATCGGAGAATATTTTGAGCCCATTTTATGATTCATTTTTACTCCTACACTATTGTTCTAAATAAGTGCCAAATTTCATTTAAATCGAAGCATTTTTCACGAAGTTGTGATGTTTTTTATTGCGTTCTACTTGACTCACAGTGTAGCTATGTGCAGAATGGCACATGCCGCTTATTGGATGAACCGTAGCAATTGCGTGATAATTTGACCAATGGTATGCGTGCATCTCTAAAACCCAGCATCCAGTTTCGCAGATGGAGTCCTCCAAAGATGTTGTGGATTTGGATGCTAGAATCAAAGAAATAGACGATGAAATCAAGAAGTTGTACGACGAGTGTCTCGAGGCCGGTTGTACACAAATTGAAATCTTTCAATTGGCTTCCCCCATCTTGGATTTGATGGGGGAGAAAAAGCCCAAAAAATGCCCTAGAAAATCCGTTTTTATTTACGCCATGTTTCTGGCACTGGCCTTTGGAGTCTGCAGGATGGATTGGACACCTGTCGTATTGTCATCTTACGGACGATTGGCATTGATCCAAGTAAGAACACTAATTTTCATATTTATCACAAAATTGTTGAAGTTCTTAAGGGCCAGATTGGAAATGGTTGAAAGTCTTGAGGGCCAGATTGGAAATGGTTGAAGGTTTTAAGGGCCACATTGGAAATGGATGAAGGTCTCAAGGGCCAGATTAGAAATGTTTGAGAGCCAGATTAGAAATGGTTGAAAGTTTGGTGGAGCAGAGAATTTCGAGGGCCAGATCGAGTCTTAAGGGCCATATTGCAAATGGTTGAAGCTCTATAAGGACCAGATTAGAAATGTTTGAGAGCCAGATTAGAAATGGTTGAAAGTTTGGTGGAGCAGAGAGTTTCGAGGGCCAGATCGAGTCTTAAGGGCCATATTGCAAATGGTTGAAGCTCTATAAGGGCCAGATTAGAAATGTTTGAGAGCCAGATTGGAAATGGTTGAAAGTTTGGTGGGGCAGAGAGTTTCGAGGGCCAGATTGAGTCTTAAGGGCCATATTGCAAATGGTTGAAGCTCTTAAGGGCCATATTGCAAATGGTTGAAGCTCTTAAGGGCCAGATTGGAAATGGTTGAAAGTTTGGTGAGGCAGAGTCTGAAGGGCCAGATTGGGTCTTAAGGGCCAAAATGCAAATGGTTGAAGCTCTTAAGGGCCATATTGCAAATGGTTGAAGCTCTTAAGGGCCAGATTAAAAATGGTTGAAAGTTTTGTAGGGCGGACTGGAAATTAATTAACGTCTGGAGGGCCAGATTGGATATTACTTAAGGTCTTAAGGTCCAAATTGGAAATTATATTAGGTCTTGAGGGCCAGATTTTAAATTACTGCAGGCTTTGAGAGCCACATTATAAATTTGTGTTGGTCTCAAGAGCCAGATTGGAAATGTTATGGGCATTATCATACAAAGCGATCCTAAAATATTAAAAGTATAGATTTATGACATATCCCACGAGGGTGGCGGGCCGAATTTGGCCCGCGAGCCGTGGCTAACCAAGATAAATTTCTAAATATAATCGTAGTTCGACAGTGTACAAAAACAAACACATTGTCCCTTGATGGCGGGCAATCAGTGCTAGCAGCGCTGCCATGCAATTTGCCCCTATTTAGGAAACAAGAATTAAATGCTTTAATCCTGTCGATAAAAGGGTAAAAAAACACCGAGTAATTATTTCTTAAGAGTGTCTGCAGAAAGATGATAAGGAAAATCTTTTTCAGGAATGTTGATGTGAATGTGTTGAAAAATCCATTATTAATGGCATTCATAACGTTATCTTATCAGCTCATGCATGTGGATTTTTGAATACAAAAGTAGCGTTCAAGCACGCAACCATTAACGAATCTCGTACTATAGTCAGTACCATTTTTCCCCATATATTTTCAGATATTGCCCTACTGGGACTGGACCCAGCTTTACTACCAGGACTGTTTCGTTCGCAACCCTCATTACGTACACCGGCGACTGAATGAAGAAGATTGTCAAGTAATAATATTTGAAATTTCATTAGAAATTCAGATTTCCATGGCCCTCTAGGGATGGGCCCTATATCATCATTGATGGCCCTATCATATATGAGAGCACATCCCTAACCTAATCATAGGGCCCAATGCTCCACTTTGGCTCGAGTTCCCTCGACCTCAAAGACATCATTTTTTCACTAACCCAAACAAAGGGCCCCTCCTTAGCTGGGTTAGGTATGGACCTTTCTATCTCGTGGTACCACCATGGGGCATAGGAGGGCGGTCCATCCCTAACCCAATCATAGGGCCGAATGCTCCACTTTGGCTCGAGTTCCCTCGTCCTCAAAGACATCATTTTTCCACTAACCCAAACATAGGGCCCTATCCTTGGCTGAGTTAGGTATGGACCTTTCTATCTCGCAGTACCACCATGGGGCATAGGAGGGTGGTCCATCCCTAACCCAATCATAGGGCCCAATGCCCCACTTTGGCTCGAGTTCCCTCGTCCTCATAGACATTATTTTTCCACTAACCCAAACATAGGGCCCCTCCTTGACTGGGTTAGGGATGGGCTTTCTATCTCGCAGTACCACCATGGGGCATAGGAGGGTGGTCCATCCCTAACCCAATCATAGGGCCCAATGCTCCACTTTGGCTCGAGTTCCCTCGACCTCAAAGACATCATTTTTTCACTAACCCAAACAAAGGGCCCCTCCTTAGCTGGGTTAGGTATGGACCTTTCTATCTCGTGGTACCACCATGGGGCATAGGAGGGCGGTCCATCCCTAACCCAATCATAGGGCCGAATGCTCCACTTTGGCTCGAGTTCCCTCGTCCTCAAAGACATCATTTTTCCACTAACCCAAACATAGGGCCCTATCCTTGGCTGAGTTAGGTATGGACCTTTCTATCTCGCAGTACCACCATGGGGCATAGGAGGGTGGTCCATCCCTAACCCAATCATAGGGCCCAATGCCCCACTTTGGCTCGAGTTCCCTCGTCCTCATAGACATTATTTTTCCACTAACCCAAACATAGGGCCCCTCCTTGACTGGGTTAGGGATGGGCTTTCTATCTCGCAGTACCACCATGGGGCATAGGAGGGTGGTCCATCCCTAACCCAATCATAGGGCCCAATGCTCCACTTTGGCACGAGTTCCCTCGACCTCAAGACATCATTTTTCCACTAACCCAAACAAAGGGCCCCTCCTTGACTGTGTTAGGTATGGACCTTTCTATCTCGTAGTACCACCATGGGGCATAAGAGGGTGGCCCTTCCCTAACCCAATCATAGGGCCCAATGCTCCACTTTGGCTCGAGTTCCCTCGTCCTCAAAGACATCATTTTTCCACTAACCCAAACATAGGGCCCCTCCTTGACTGGGTTAGGTATGGACCTTTCTATCTCGTAGTACCCCCATGGGCCACAAGAGGGTGGCCCATCCCTTACCCAATCACAGGCCCCAATCATTGGCCCACTTTGGCTCGAGTTACCTCGTCCTCAAAGACATCATTTTTCCACTAATCCAAACAAAGGGCCCCTCCTTGACTGGGTTAGGGATGGACCTTCCCATCTCGTAGTACCACAAGAGGGTAACCCATCCCTAACTCAATCAATGGGTCCAATGCCTCTCTTTGTCTCGATTCTCCCTGATTGAGTTAGAGCCAAAGAGGAGCATTGGGGCTCATGATTTATAGTATAACAATGGACCATAAATGTTGGGCCCATTCTCAACCCGATCACAGGACCCAAAGCTCTGATTTAGACCTGGCCCTTTTAAAGTATCAATTTTTCAGGTGTGTGAGGCCCTAGACGCCATTCCTAGAGTTAAAAACGTGAGTCACGTTGAAATGGCCGAAGATTTCTTGAAAAGCGACATTCCGGTCATAGTCACCGATGCCCTGGTTAATTGGGATGTGTCCAGTGGGGCCTTTTCGGCCCAAAATATATCCAAAGTAAGCCCTGGTGAAAAAAACAATAGAAACCAATAGAGATTTCTATTGTTATTTGGACACTTTATTGGTTTTAATTGTTT
>JAQGBW010002454.1:0-19835 GCA_034698625.1 Julus scanicus
CTTTAGGGGTGCCCATGGAGCGACAACAGATAGCACCCCAAAAGGTGAAAATTTTCACTTTTTGTTTTAACAGTGTATACAAATTGGCGCAATGTTTTGTTATATATAGCAGCTAAAAAAAGTGCTGTAATTGAAGAAAATGGTCAAAAAATGTGATAAGTTATCTCAATTTGTGCAAACAAGGTCAGATTTGGATAACAATAAAACAACTTATGGGTTTCGCTTCGTTCAAGAAGGCAAAAAAATGAAACTCGCAATGCAGAAATAATTCGTTATACGGCTTTTCCGCTTTATGGCCAACTTTTCCGGAATGTATCGAGGCCGTAAAGAGAGGTGTGGGTGTATTTGTTTTGACACTAAAAATTAAAAATTCCACCTTTAATACCGAAAATTGCATTTTCGGAGCGTGGTTTTTAAAGTATACCCTGACCAGGGGCGCCGAGAGCCAGGGCCGGGCCCGGGGGAAAGGGGGGAAATAATTATGGGGATGAAAATTGTATTAATAATAAGTAATATACTATGTTTATATACAAATGCATACTAATATTCATTACAATGCATAATTACAAATTTACATACATTTATTAAGAAATAGTAAAAAGTATCTTTGCATCATAAATAACTACATTTAGTTTTGCAATACAGCTTTTCTGGCGTTTTACCTGCAAACATTTTAATAATGTCATCAAAATCTAATTTTCTGGCTAATATTGTTTCAATAGCTAATGTTCCCAAACTATTTAGACGGTTTTGGCACATGGTAGATCTCAACACGTTTTTTAATCCTTGCAAATACGCTGAATGATCTTTCTGCCTGGGCTACAGTAACTGGAATTGTACAAAATATTCTCAGTGCAATGCATATGTTAGGAAACACAGTATCTATATGCAATTCTTTTAATTTGTTTAATAAGTCAAGGGGTAACTTTTGACTTTCACCTAGAGTACTGATGTGTATGGCTTTCAAGTGGAGTATTTCATCAACAATTTCTTGAGAAATATCACAAGCATATTCATTGCTTAAAATGCCACCTTCCTCAGATAATTTGCTCTTATTTGCTGCTAAGTATTGCCACAAAAACCAAATGTACAAATTTTGTTAACAGCATTATATCGCCATGTTAAGTTTCCAATTACAGAATCCAGAATTTTGTAAAACACTTACATTTTCATCTGCAAATAGTTTTCAAAATTTGGTTCTCTTAGCTGGCAAACCTGTGGAAGGTATTTGAATTTGAACATTTGCAGCAACTTATTTGCATTCACTGAAAATGCTGGTCCAATTTTCTCGTATGTCTTTCAGATCAGAAATGACTTAATGTTGCTTTCTTCAATGCCGATTGTTGCAGTTATTTCTTGTAAAATTTTGTTTCTATAATGAATTGCCATCAAAATCTTAAACCAGACATGAGCTAAAATTAAACACTAAAAAGAATTTATGTAAGTTTGAATACCATTTAAATCAGCTTGTGTTTCAGCTGTTAAATTTAAAGATGAAATTTCTGTAGCTGCATTTTTAATCCACCTAAGTTATTTGTGAATGGTTTTATAGCATCAATTCTTGAAGACCAATGCGTATCAGATAAGCCATGCAAGGAACATCCAATGTTTTGTTTTAAAATGTCCCATCTTTGTGGGCTGGAACTAAAAATATTGTAAAATTTTTGAACAGTCCCAAAAAATGTAACTGCTTCTATGCAAGGTTCTGCAGCATGCACACCACAAAGATTAAGTGAATGGCAAGCACAGGGAGAATGTACTGCGATTGGATTTTTGTTTAATATAAACCTTTGAGCACCTCTATAGGCACCACTCATATTGGCTCCATTGTCATACCGCAGGCCACCGCAATCAGCAATATTAATTTTGTGCTCTTCGAGAGTACTTAGAATTAAGTTTGAAATCGCTTCTCCTGTTTTTTGGCTGCAGTCTACAAATTTTAAAAACGCTCTTTAATTTCAAATTTTCCATTATCATTTAATGGACAAATAACGCAATATAAAAACTGTCTGCTCAATATGAGCTGAATCAGGAGTAGCATCTACAAATACTGAGTAATATTTAGCATTTGCCCTTTCCTCAAGAATTGCTTTTGTCACATTATCAGCACAGCATTTTATAAACTCATTCTGGCTATCAGCAGATAAGCAATGCACCTGTAATCGGCTATGTGACTCTTGGGATTGTTTTACATTATCTAAATGTTTTTTAATATGGGGTCGAAATGACTCATCAGCTCTAAAATTCCTAAAAAGTTTTTATTTTTTCAATCACCTAACAAATGTGATTTGCCTCTAAAAGCTAAACCTCTTTCTCCTAAAAATAAAGTCACATCCAAAATTCGGAGGAGAATTTGCCTCCATTCATGCTCTTGATCTTTAATGCAATTTTAAAGATATAAATCTATCGTTGCTTATGTCTTAAGACGTTTTTCTAAATTTTGCCACTCCATTTTTTTTCTCCATTTTTGCTTGGTTGAATAACCAGACTTTATTGCAAAACTAGCTGCATCACATGCCAAATCTGTATAAAAAAGTCTGCAAGGAAAGCGAAACAATGCTCGCTTTCTGTTACTCCAGACAAGCCAATGTCGAGGTAATTGTTCACCATTTTGTAAAGTTACATTAAGTAAATTAATTGGAAATGTATACACATGAATATCCTTTGGAAATTCTGTTGAATGTTTATTTGGACCTAAACATACTGCTTTCTGCACTTTACAAACCTCTGAATCAATCAAACCAATATCTAAAAGATTTTTGAGCACATTTACAGTTATTGCTTGATCCACATTATCAACAATTTCTTGCAAAGTCAACCTTTCTTCAGCTTCTTCTAATATTTTATAAAGATTATTGCTTTGAAAATTTTCTGATGGCTTGCTTTCTAATTTTTCTCTTTCTTGGTTTTCTTTTTTTGGTCCCTCAACTGGCTCCTGGTGTATTAAATCCCAACTTTGGTCAGGTTCTGTAGTTGTATGTTTTCTCCCTGTAAACCCTAGTGTCTGAAGAGTTCTTTGACAGTTTTTTTGCTTTTTCTTTCAAGAGTTTCTTTTCGTTTGGTAGCTTTTGATTTGTAATGATAACTCATTTTAAAAATATAATTCCTTAACTATTATTAAACTAATTGTTTTAATAATTTTACAAAATGTTTAAAAACTTATTTCATGTTGGCTGTACTGTATAGTTTATCGCTAAATTAAAAAATGAATCAATAATATGTACAGAACAATTAGCAATATATTTTACTGAGTATATTCACAACTTCGTAGCCAAATTTATAATGTTGTTGCAGGGATACAGAAGATCATGAACAGGGCATATGCAGCGCCACCAACCAACTTGGTCATTTTTATAAAAAAAATGTAGGCCCTCACACAAATTTATTTGAAAATTATTTTTATATTAAGCCAACATGGGTCAGCTTACCACGCGAGATGGACGTATAGGCTAATACCGGTCGATCTCGTAAATTCAAAAAATAATGGAGGTCCTTAATTTTGTGTTATATTAAATTGTGTTTGAAAACGTCATCAACGCTCGCTCGAAGCATCAAAAAAGAGATTTTATTTTCTCTGCCGTAGTTTTAAATTCAGAGACGACCTAGTTTAGTGGTCGGTAAAACAGTGCATGGTAAGCCTGCTAGCCGAGGATGGTCTCTAGCCCTATGCTAGGACCTAGATAGCTTACTATAAAGGGTCCATGTACTAATGTTTTTGTCAATTTCATAACAAATTTAGGCCCTCAAACACATTTATTTTTTTATATTAAGCTAACATGGATCGGCTTACCACGAGAGACGCGACGTCTATAGGCTTACTACTATATATAACCATGATCATGACGAGACCAAATCTCAGACTGAGAAACAAGAAAAAGTAAAAATCCAAACGCTTTGTCTTTGTTTTTCTTGGCCAGATGAAAACAAATTTGAAATAACTTTTTTTTCACTTTTGTAAAAGTAGGGAATTTGAAAAATTTTATTAGAAAAAACAACACGCGCAGCAGAACGCAAAAGCGGGTAATAAAAACAGCAGCACACGTGCAGAGCATGTGCAAATACTAAACATTAAAAAAACTGACACGTTCTAAAACAGAAGCAAAAAACGGATAAATTTCTTAATTCTTCGCAAATCGTGGATTATTAACTAATTAATGCATGTGTAAGTATAAATTAATTAACAACTAATGCATTAGAGCCTGTCTAAATGCACATTTTATGCTTTTAAACAGGTTATGCATTTAGAGAGGTTTAGCTTTTAAACAGTGTGCATTTGGAGAGGATCCAATTGGAATGTGGGTTGTTCTAACGATTTGTAAAAACGTCATTGTTGTCATCTTTTTCAAATATAACGTTAGAGTATAACGTGTACGTCAGTTTAAGAAAATTACATAATTATACAGCAGCACAATTACAGTTTAAAATCCCAAGAAATTTCTGTTCGTGTGGTTTAACGCACTCATGGTGATGGACCTCGGTCAATATTGACCTGTAATGGTTGTTGATTCATCTGCTATACTATGTGGCTCCTAAATAAAGATAAAAGCTATGAGGGGTTTTGCCATAATGCAATGCGCCTATTGTTCAAACAGCTTAACCTCATGAAATTTATGTTTAAGAACGACAACTAACTTACCTCATTAAATTCCGTATCTTCTGGAATGTAGCGCAGATCCATTTTTGGTCCAGTTGGTTCAAATTCAGTTTCATCACAATTCCCGACAATTGTTGATGCTGTCTCAACATAGTAGCATTCAAGAACAGCAAAATAATGTTTTTGTCTTTCGAATTGAACCCTTAAGTTGTCCTCGTGATCTTGCTGCTCTTCTTCTTGGCCTATTGATAATTCCACGTTTTCCTCTCTAAGTTGCTTACGACCAGTGTCTGACAAATAGACCTGTTAAAAAAAATAAAATGATTACATTTACTAAAGACAACGCTTTGCAGTATTCTAAAATATACGATGCTAAGGTAAATTTTGATCAAGTGCAAAGAGGTTATTTATTGATACTATGAGTCTCAGCTCATCTCATTAAGTTGTTACAACAGTGTTTACAACAGGTTTTTAAAGGATAATGTGAAAGGAAAAAAAATTCCCCCTGTCCACATGGTGTCCACATGCCAGCAGACCCCACCCTAACCCCCTCTTGAGGACGTCCTTTTTGAATGGCTCCTAATGTAATCTTAACGTATGCTTCTTGAATACTACTCAACATATTCATTGCCTATTAGTGCAGGATGATATTTCATTTTGTCGAGTGTATTTATAGACTGTCGATAAAAGAGGAGGACATAGGGCTAGTGTCGTGATTTCCAATACATAAAATATTTAATTTTTAGAGTTCACCAAAGCCTATAGTAGAAGTAGAATAGCTTCAATTATTCCCTGTAAAGCCAATACTCGAGATTGCAAAACACATTCAACCATGTGCGCCATCATTATTTCTTGACAAATTCATCGACTATCGGTTATGCCACACGCACATGGCATTTGATAGAATTAGTAATAATAGTAATAATAATAACGGCTCTAATAATACTAATAATTGAAAGACAGACTTAGTCCATGGGACAAGGCCAATATATGCATGCAGCTTCGTGAAAAAGCCAACACATGGCTGTTTTTATACGCTGCATGAAACTAGGCTGAGCTAACTTGCATTAATTATGCCGCGTAAATTAATTCATTATTCATAATTTATAAAATAATAATAAACAAAGAGTGAAATCATTGCGATATTTGCGAACAATGAAGACTGGAAGGGTCCAGTCCAGTGGAAATTTGATACTATGCAATTTTTAATAATATACATATAACATTTTATCCATTTTTATCATTATGATGACTTAGGCGATTGATCCCATCAAGTCAAATATTCGACCTTTGTTAATTAACGCCATGTTTGGTTTAACTTAACTCCTTTTTAATTGCATTCGAATGTCCATTTTTAAAATTGCGTGCACATGTTTTTCTGAAAATGTATTTGAATGCAATATTGATATCTTTATGAATCATGTATGCGACTGATTTCAAAATGCGTAATTTGAAACAAAAATAGGCACGAATTGATTTAAAGATATTTCAGAAATGATTGTTAATGTGAAATGTATTTTGTTCAATAAACATTTCTTGATTTCAAGACAAAATTTTAAGTTATCCATACTGCTTTCGCATGAATCGGGCAAACTTTGATGACTAAATCATGCTTTTGGTACATTTTGGTCTATTTTTGGTATTTTGCTAATTTGTATATTTTTGGTATTTTGCTAATTTGTCTATTTTTCAGCTAAGTGAGCAACAGTGGTATACTAGACTAACCCTATAAATATATGCTGCAATTCAGTGGAAAAAAGGGAGAAAGTGGTCGTTCATAAAGTCCCCGTATGCAATTACGAAAAACCCAAGTCCATGCCGTGGTTTTTGTGCTTTCTTTGGAATGTACAAAACTAAAACAGCAATGCATTAGAATACATAATAATTCTGATGGTCATTGGTGATCATAGTATACATTCATAACAGACTATACGTGATCAACTTACTAGAAACTTGGCCTTGTTATAAAGTACTAGTTGTGCATGGGCTATTAACATGACATAAATATAAGGAGTTCTAATCCCTTCGGCTTAAGTTTTGGTTTGTGGACTATGCTTTATTTTAATTTCAAATTGAATGGACATCTTGTAGAAGTACTGTAACCTTTTAGACTCAATAAGGGCAAAATTGAATATGAAACAAGTCCATGACGAAAGTCATGACCAACATCAACCAAGAGATTCATACAGAATAAAATGATAAAAACACTTATGGTGGGGATATCCATCGTGGCTTAAATTATAAGCTGAGGCCTAAAGGTGTTTAAACTGCAGATTAGGAAGAAATGGAGAGATCCAACCCAGACTAAGTTGAGACCTAAGAAATATTTAGTCCAGAAGTTAGGTTTAAATTATTTGAGCTTAGACTAAAAAAATTGGTGATATCCACTGTGGATTAGCATTAAGCTCAGGTTTAATGACAAAATTAAGCCTAGGCATAACAGCAAAATTTATTCCAAGCCAAACCATGGTTTAAGTTGAGGATTAAACATTTAAAAACATGAATGACGTTAAACGAGTGAATGAAAATCCGTCATTGAGTACATGTAAATTTCATATTTACATTATTGTGTCATCACATATTGATGCACACAACTTCTTGTTGTTAGATAATTCTATTATGTTCTATTATAATTATTTATAAAATTATAAATAATATAGTATTTATTATAGTATTAATTAAACTTTTATGTATCTCGTGTATATTCTGCAAGAAATGAATTTCACAAGGCCGTATTTCTCATGACATTTCGGGGAAGGGGGATATGGTCCACTATGGTCTTTGTTACCATAAAAATTTGCACTCTTATCATAGAAAAATTGTGTTTTTACCTTAGAAAAAATTCTTTAGCTAATCATACTTATAACGCAAAAATGTAATTCCCCTTTTATATTTTGAAGGTTTGAGTTGGAATTTGTAAAATTTCTTCAATTTTTTGGAGGGGGGGGGGGGGTTGGTCTTTTCTTACGATTTCCTCAACCCTTCCTCCATTTATACAGCCATTAATTTTACCATACAGTGGAAACTCTGTTTACAAACTTCTCTGCCTACGAACACCATTTGCAAACGCATGTTGTTTAGCTTCATGAACGATTCTTCAGATTTCGAACATTAAAATACTCCTGAATTTTCGCTTCAGAATAAGCATTTAGAATTCAAAAGCCTGCCAATTTCATAAAAAATATTTTAAGCCAATCACAGACAGTATTAGTTAGCCTTTAGCTGTGAACTAAATGTTTGCTAAGGCAAGACTTAAATTTTAGCCAAGATTTAAGAAATAGTCTGAAGCTTGACCCTCAACTTAATCAGAGTTAAAAATCACCAAAATGTTTAATTCTAGAAATATAATCTTAAGATGTAGATTAGTTATACTTTGGCTTAAAATAATACCAGGCTGATTTAGACTGCAATGGATATCCCCACTGTTACTATATAATTTGGATTAAAATGGAAAACATGTTAAAGGTGGCTATCGTTTGCCATCTATTGATGGAAGTTTAAGAACTGTATATATACGTGAGACCTATAAAGCAGATAATGGAGATGGTTGATATTACAAGTGAGCTAATAGGTGAACGGGAATTATGCCATGTGTCGTGTTCGTCACCATTTCAATAATTAGACAATGCAATTATTTATATTCAATGAACAATACTTAATTAAATGTAGAATTAAGCACTTGAAGATGACGAAAACTTGTCAGTAAAAATTCAATAATAACTCGCGCGCCGATCAAAGCATGAGAGAATTAAAAATGCCTGGCAGCAACTTTAATTGAAGGCTCCTCTTACACTGTCCAAAGCTTGGACCACCTCCAGATTAACAGCCCACATGTTGGGCTTTGATATACATCGCCAAAACTCCAACACTCTCCTCTCAGAATTCGTATAGGCTACTGCCTTCGCTACATGACGGACGGTCCAAATAACAGCTTTTATTTAATCACAATTATAACTGTCAGATGAAATTCAAAATGATTCCAAAAAGACAAAAAGATGACCAATTTCACGGTAAAAAACTTGAACACAGGGCTGCGGCGGCAACGTCCCGGTCTGCGGCGGCGGCGTCCTGGTCTGGGGCGGCGGCGTCCTGTGCTGCGGCGGCGGCGTCCAGGTCTGCGGCGGCGGCGTCTTATGCTGCGGCGGCGACGTCCCGTGCTGCGGCGGCGGCTTCCCGTGCTGCGGCGGCGGCGTCCCGGGCTTTGGTGGCGTCGTTCTGGGCAGCGGCGGCACTTTTTTAAAAACGGGAAATTAAAAATTAATGGAGTACATGGAGGGGTTATAAGTTTGGAGGAGTTATATTCATATGCTTACCGCAGCTTTTTTTCCTTCAGGTCTTCTTGCAAATGAACAATGCGTGTCATTATTTTTTCCAGGGTCTTTTTTTCCGACTCGTTCCTACTTGTTTGAACCATGTCTGCCAAAACTATATGGACAGCCATCTCTTTATCCGTGTAATCCGCCGAGTAGTCGTCTTCATCATCGCGATTATCCTCTTTATTCTTTCTATTAGGGAATCCTCCTTCTGCCATGGTAACCTTGTTTGAGATGGGCTCTTTTGTATACAGCTGTTTATATAGCCCACATATACGCTTGTTGGTCAATCCATAGCGACATTCTGTACATTTTTTTAATTTTGAACCACGTACCTGGTGTCAAGGTACAAACCAATTTTTATATGACATATCCTGGATATCTTTGTACATTTAAAGACTAGGTAAATGTTCCTCTATTGAGCTAGGTAGTTCAGTGGTAACACTATCTGTCTGGCAATCTTTAGATCCAGGTTCGAGTCCCGACTGGGTCGACCAGCGTTGGACTGGCAAGATAGCCTGCGCAGGCCCCCCAGTGGCCCCTAACAGGCCTGACGAGAGGTAGAGGGGGCCTGGGCCTCTGGAATATGTGTGAACAAGTTTTTAAATGTTGAACTTCTTGGTATTGTCATGAAAACTGAACAACGAAATTTTCTTTGACGAAAATGCAATTTTTTATGGTAAAACGCAATTTTTCCAAATCAAAAACGCAAATTTTTTGTAAAAACGAAATTTTCTTTGACGAAAATGCAATTTTTTATGGTAAAAACGCAATTTTTCTAAGGCACAAACGCAAATTTTTTTGGGCAAAAATGCAGTTTTTCTATGGTAAAAACACATTCTATTAGAATTTAAATTATAACCCCAGAGGAAAAATCCATACATGGATGTATGGATATCCATAAAAGCTTTATCCATTGCAATGTATATCCATAACTTCAGAATACGATATCCAACATGCACCGAGGAATATTGCTCGATACGAGAACGAACATTTAATTTTAATTCATTGAGTGATGCAGAATGGCAAGATCGACTATCCCAATTGGAAGACATTGTCGAAAAGATAATCTCTGAATTATAACTAAATTTTGTTTTTGGAGTTTTCATGGACCGCAGAGTTTTGGTACAACAACTCTATGAATTTCAATCGTTTACAATGCCAAATGTAATAATGTAAAATTCTTTCGGAAAACTTTTCAAATGTTTTAATATCTTCCTAAAAAACTACTGTTTACAATGATAAATTTTATGTGAACTATTTATTTTAACATCAAGAGGTGAGGAGAAGTGGAATTGGTTTGAATTCCAATTTTTATAGACAGATGTTTAGTCCCACTTTTTAAAACAATTTACCCTGATCATCTTGACTACAAAAGATTCACAAATATGTCACTTTTTGTTCCCACACTATTGTTCTATACAAGTGACAAACTTCATTTAAATCAAAGCATTTTTCACGAAGTTGTGAGTGTTTTATTGGGTTCTACTTTTTTAAGACTCACCATGTGGATTAATTCAACGTTAAATTTGCCTTTAATAAATGAAGCATAGTCATAGAGATTCAAAATTGCCGGGCATTAAGTTTTCTGGTTAACACACTTTAAGCAAAAGCGCCATTATTAAACTGAAGCTTAATTGCGCTTACAGATTCTTATAGTTCCTGAATGAGCATCATCTCCTTTTCAGAATATTTATAATCAACAAGTTTTATCATTACATTAAACAAAGCCTTTATGTATTGATTAAGGTAGGTTAATACATTAGATTACGAATTATGATAATTATCTATTACATGTTCACGATAAGTAAGAGAATCTCGAAGATATCAATAATTTTATACTGAGAACGAGGCGTGGAAATTTGATTGACTAGTGGCGCCTTCCCGTAACAAAAACGTGAACTACAATTGTAAAATTTTTGTAAATCTTTTACTTTTCTTGTAGAATATGACAGAAGAGATCATTAGCTTAATAAAACACCACGTTTCGTAAAAATCAAGCGATTATTAATCGAGATACCGCGTTTTTAATAATTTGAGTGTGGCTTGACTGTGTATAAAACAATCGAGGAAGTGATTACAGACCTCCTACAGTAAATAAGAACACAAAGCCTAAAGCTCATATTAACTGTTTAACAAAAACATAGTTTCTTGGGTTAGTTAAATAAGAAATTTAGCCACCTTGATGATTTGTCATAACCATTTTATACCATATTTTTTCGTCCTTAATCCAAAGTTAAAATTACAGGGTTAGATCACATTGTTTATATTTAAGCTTTGGTCAAGGGGCGAGTTCTTAACATAACGCGAATTCTATTTGTCGTCGACGATTGATTATTCTGGGACCCTTGGGCTTAATTTTGTGTTATCAGTATTGAGCTGTTTGGTTTGGAATGGATATCAAATTATTTTGCATGAGGTGCAAAGTGCAACACTGGACTTGATAGCCTGGGTCATAGCAACAGAAATCTAGGGCGACACCTACAGCGGTTAAGATGTTTGTTTGTTTTTAACGTTGGCCTATTTCTGCAACACAAGGGCTAAACACCAACGCCAGGGGATGAGCCTTCAACACCTACCTGGGAAGCTATGTCTCAAATTGCTGCTATATATACAAGCGAAATTTTCACGCCATCTGGACGGGTCTGTTAGTATTTAGGAGGTCATGATTGAGGTGGCCGTTTTTTTGCCTCTTTCGCCATAGAGAATACGTGAAAATGGTCCTTAAATAAAATTTTTTTCTGACCTAGATTAAGGGTCGGTAAAAGGGGCCTGGGGCCAGTGCATTTTAAGCTGGCTAGTCGAGGATGGTCTCTAGCAGTATGCTAGAACCTAGCTGGCTAAAAGGGATTTTACTATTAAGGGTCCATGTATGAATGTTTTTGGTCATTTTTATGAAAAATGTAGGCCCTCAAGTAAATTCATTTGAAAATTATTTTAATATTAAGCCGACATGGGTCAGCTTACCACGCGAGATGAACGTATAGGCCTATACCAGTCGATCTTGTAAATTCAATAAATAATGGAGTGAGGTGTCTACTTTTCAAGTGTCCTTGTGGTTTGTGCCCTTTCACTTGAGAAGTGAAAGGAAGGACCGAAGTCGGGCTGTTAGCCGGATAAGGTCGGAAGTATCTGAGTTCGACTTTCTTAAGGTCGAACTGCTTTGATACTGCACCAGGTACGATGCTCGAGGGAAGCAGGCCTCGGAGAGTGAATAGAGTAGGACTTATACTGTGAGTCCTACTGAGAGTGGTGTTTGCTAAGAATGATCGAAGAGAAATAAAAGTTTAAACTTCAAAGTCTTTTAATAAAGACAAGTTCACAATAGGTACAGGAGCGATAGCGCTATAGATTAAGCATTCATGGTCGGGTACAGTTTACTGTGCTTCCTCCTTCTCTCACTGACTAACATTAAGTTGGTGTGCCCTTATATGCTCTAAAAGAAGGGCACACGTGACAGCAAGGGATCACTAGAAAGGTTGGTCCTAAAGCAGAGCCCTTTGGCTCTATGGGCAGCTTTGGCTGCTGACCTACATCTACCAGAACATGTTGGAAGCTGCTTGCTGACTGACCCAACGTCCTGGTCTGCAACGGCAGCGTCCCGGTCTGCGGCGGCGGCGTCCCGGTCTGTGGCGGCGGCGTCCCGTGCTGCGGCGGCGTCCCGGGCTTTGGCGGCGTCGTTCTGGGCAGCGGCGGCACTTTTATAAAAACAGGAAATTAAAAATAAATATAGTACATGGAGGGGTTATAAGTTTGGAGGAGTTATATTCATATGCTTACCGCAGCTTTTTTTCCTTCAGAACTTCTTGCAAATGAACAATGTATGTCATTATCTCTTCCAGGGTCTCTTTTTTTTCTGACTCATTCCTGTTTGATTTAACCATGTCTGCTAACTGTCTAAGGACAGCCATCTCTTTATCCGTGTAATCCGCCGAGTAGTCGTCTTCATCATCGCGATTATCTTCTTCATTCTTTCTATTAGGGAATCCTCCTTCTGCCATGATAACCTTGTTTGAGATGGGCTCTTTTGTATACAGCTGTTTATATAGCCCACATATATGCTTGTTGGTCAATCCATGGCGACATTCTATACATTTTTTAAATTTTGAACCACGTACCTGGTATCAAGGTACAAACCAATTTTTATATGACATATCCTGGATATCTTTGTACTTTTTAAGACTAGGTAAATGTTTCTCTATTGAGCTAGGTAGTTAAGTGGTAACACTATCTGTCTGGCAATCTTTAGATCCAGGTTCGAGTCCCGACTAGGTCGACCAGCGTTGGACTGGCAAGATAGCCTGCGCAGGCCCCCCAGTGGCCCCTAACAGGCCTGACGAGAGGTAGAGGGGGCCTGGGCCTCCGGAATATGTTTGAACAAGTTTTTAAATGTTAAACTTTTTGGAATTGTCATGAAAACTGAACAACGAAATTTTTTTTGACGAAAATGCAATTTTTTATGGTAAAAATGCAATTTTTCCAAGGCAAAAACACAAATTTTTTGGTAAAAACGAAATTTTCTTTGACGAAAATGCAATTTTTTATGGTAAAAACGCAATTTTTCTAAGGCACAAACACAAAATTTTTTTTGGCAAAAATGCAGTTTTTGTACGGTTAAAACACATTCTTTTAGAATTCAAATTATAACCCCAGAGGAAAAATCCATACATGGATGTATGGATATCCATAAAAACTTTATCCATTGCAATGGATATCCATAACTTCAGAATACGATATCCAACATGCCCCGAGGAATATTGCTCGGTACGAGAACGAACATTTAATTTTAATTCATTGAGTGATGCAGAATGGCAAGATCGACTATCCCAATTGGAAGACATTGTCGAAAAGATAATCTCTGAATTATAACTAAATTGTTTTTGGAGTTTTCATGGACCGCAGAGTTTTGGTACAACAACTCCATGAATTTCAATCGTTTACAATGCCAAATGTAATAATGTAAAATTCTTTCGGAAAACTTTTCAAATGTTCTAATATCTTCCTAATAAACTACTGTTTACAATGATAAGTTTTATGTGAACTATTTATTTTAACATCAAGAGGTGAGGAGAAGCAGAATTGGTCTGAATTCCAATTTTTATACAGTGCAAGACAGATGTTTAGTCCCACTTTTTAAAACAATTTTCCCTAATCATCTTGACTACAAAAGATTCACAAATTTGTCACTTTTTGTTCCCACACTATTGTTCTATACAAGTGACAAACTTCATTTAAATCGAAAAAATTTTCACGACGTTGTGAGTGTTTTTATTGGGTTCTACTTTTTTAAGACTCACCATGTGGATTAATTCAATGTTAAATTTGCGTTTAGTACTTAAGCATAGTCATAGAGATTTAAAATTGCCGGGCATTTCGTTTTCTGGTTAACACACTTTAAGCAAAAGCGCCATTGAAGCTTAATTGCGCTTACAGATTCTTATAGTTCCTGAATGAGCATCATCTCCTTTTCAGAATATTTAAAATCAACAAGTTTTATCATTACATTAAACAAAGCCTTTATTTATTGATAAAGGTAGGTTAAAACATTAGATCACGAATTATGATAATTATCTATTACATGTTCACGATAAGTAAGAGAATCTCGAAGATATCAATAATTTTATACTAAGAAGAGGCGTGGAAATTTGATTGACTAGTTGCGCCTTTCTGTAACAAAAACGTGAACTACAATTGTACAATTTTTGTAAATCTTTTACTTTTCTTGTAGAATATGACAGAAGAGATCGTTAGCTTAATAAAACGCCACGTTTCGTAAAAATCAAGCGATTATTAATCGAGATACCGCATTTTTAATAATTTGAGTGTGGCTTGACTGTGTATAAAACGATCGAGGAAGTGATACTTTGATGATTTATTGTGGCCATTTTATACCATATTTTTTCATCCTTAATCCAAAGTTGAAATCACGGGGTTAGATCACATTGTTTAGATTTCAGCCTTGGTCAAGGGGCGAGTTCTTAACATAACGCGAATTCGGTTTGTCGTTGACGATTGATTATTTTGGGACCCTTGGGCTAAATTTGGTGTGATCAGTATTGCGCTATTTGGTTTGGAATGGAGATCAAATTATTTTGCATGAGGTGCAAAGTGCAACACTGGACTTGATAGCCTGGGTCATAGCAACGGAAATCTAGGGCGACACCTACAGCGGTTAAGATGTTTGTTTGTTTTTAATGTTGGCCTATTTCTGCTACACAAGGGCTAAACACCAACGCCAGGGGATGAGCCTTGAACACCTACCTGGGAAGCTATGTCTCAAATTGCTGCTATATATACAAGTGAAATTTAATCTGAAACGAACAGTATATTGTTTCGTTAGGTGGTGGTCATTGATGGCCTTGAAGAGTGGACATCATGGCTCACATGCAATAATGGGTTTGCAACATCCAACAGGCAATATTGATGTAGTTATACCAATGTTTATCCAATATATTATGCACATATAGATATTATATATATATATATCCACAGCTAAATTATAAGAAGCTTTATACTGTAATTAGTTATTAAAATACAGAGCAAATATGCAATTGATCTGAATCTAAAAATAAAAGCAACATATGAATCCATTAAAAAAAATTGGAATTCGCAGAAATTCAGAAAGATCCACATTTAGTTCAAATGTGACCTTCTGAGTCATGGGAGTCTATATATCACGAAGTTCACAAAAACGTCAATGGAGCTAACTTAAAATGTACATCAGTAGGGAGACCGGGGCACAGTGGGTACCCTTTTTCGGAATTCATTTTTTGATTTTGAAAAATAATTAACTTGTAGCATTTTGAAAGAATAATACAGTAATATACAAGCCTTCAGGATCTGTATACATTTTGTTATCATTTTAGAGCTACTTTTTTGCTTTAAAAGTTGGTTGCACAGGCTGTCCCACTGTGCCCCTTTACCTTGGCACAGTGGAACATGGCATGGGGTACAGTGGTCCATGCGAAATTAAGACAAATTTTACAAGAAAAAGAACACCACATTGATTAATGGTGTTTAATTCAGCACGTCAAATTCTAATTTTAAGTATAAATTACAAAAAATGATTAAAATTATCTGTAATTACAGCAGCTTTCATATTTTTACTGCTCACTTGTCCAATTGTGGTTTTTTTTTTTATTGTGAACCAGTTTTACTTTAAACATTAATCTAAGTATCCCAGTGATTCTTAGGGCATTTTCGTTGATTTTATTTATGGTGTTACGTGTCAAAGAATGGGATGCATCGGCACCAGTAACACGTATTTTATTTCTTTTGACACAATTGATGGGACACATCCGATGTGACTCCTGTAGGTTTGCTGACCCTCTGCCCCAACAATTCATGTATGCTCTGTAATACACAGGTTCTAGACTGGCCGCACTTTCTCGCAACTTGCCCCTACCCCCTTGATTTTAAATATCAGAGCAAAAGCCACATTTTTCTGTAACTTAACACGCACTAGGGCTTTTTATCAATCTCTCGTAAATCCTGTACAGAATATACCTTTGCCATGGCCTCTGTACAGAATATCAATAGTTTTAGCAACAATACTAAACAAGCCCTCACCACCGCCATACATAATACAAAGCCTACATCCCCTCTAACCTCTACTGTCTGTCTTATATATGTCAGGTTTAGCATCTCCAGTAAGGGCCAACTTAAGGTATTCCTAACATAACAAGGAATTGGGATGCTACCTTGTGTACTAACAAATACTAAATTATCTTGAAGTAACTTCTGCCGTCATGTCAAAGAAATGCACTATTAACTCCTTACGGCAAGACAGGCCCCTCATTGCAGTTTCACTGACTACAGAATCATTATTGGTTGGTTTAGTGTCAGGTGGGTTGAGTCCCACAGCCTGTAAGCTTGTACAAGTATACCAATATGTGAATGTTGTGGATTTTGAAAGGGGCTTCTGTGACTGGCATGCAAAGTTTTGTCCACCATGTCTGAGTCAGTTATGTGACCATATCTATAATCCGGAAATTGAAAAAACAGCGCCAACAATTTCAAAGGGAATTCTTGATGTGCTGGAAATTCTTTGAGAACTGTTGATGAATCCAACATAAATAAAATTTAAAATTTAAGATCCTGGAGGATTCCATTGTCTCTTCATCAACTTCCTCTTAACTTCGAAACTAAAACTGCAACCTATGTCAAAGTTTATTATAAGTTAAATATTTTTGATGGATGTTCACAGTGTCGTTATCACGGAAGTTTCTTTGCGATGTCCTTCAACTAAATCAAAGCTTCTTGTAGCACATCAAATTCTTCATCTTCTACCTCCTCAATATCTTTATCTATGTTGACCAAACATTGTTCCATGTGTTCCATCTCGTGTAAAGTTTTAGTTATCTTCTCACTCTAGTTGCTTGACAGAGAAATTTGATTAAGTTCAGCGTCAGATCTAAATTAATCAAATTTTAAATCTTCAAATCCAGTAAAAAATTACTACATTTATTTGCAGTAACCATGACACATTTTGTGCATAATTTAACAGTACTTGCATCCATAGCGCTAATGACATAATGTTGGCTTATTGGGCCACTAACCGAAGGGCCAAATTCTTCTTCTAGCACATCCAATTCTTCTTCTAGCACATCCATTTCTTCGTTTATCTCGTCTAAACATTGTTTTATCTCATGTAAAGTTTCTGTTATCTACTAAATTTAGTTATTTGACAAAGACATTCGAAAAAGTTCAAAGTCAGATTGAAATTAATCAAATTTTAAATCTTTAAATCCAGTAAAAAATTACTAAATTTATTTGCAGTAACCAGGACACATTTTGTGCATAATTTACAGTACTTGCATCATTAACACCAATATTACAACCTCCACTTGCAGGGTCACTAACCGAAGGGCCACTCGCCGAACGGCGCCACTCATCGAAGGGCGCCACTCACCGAAGGGTCAAGTTCTTCTTTTAGCACGTCCATATCTTCATTCATCTCGTCTAAACATTGTTCCATCTTGTGTAAAGTTTCTGTTTTTTCTGAATTTAGTTATTTGACAAAGACATTTGAAAAAAGTCAGATCCAAACTAATCAAATTTTAATCTTTTAATCCAGTAAAAAAATTTCTAAATTTATTTGCAGTCAATAGTCCATTCTCCACTTTTAGGGTCACTAACCGAAGGGCCACTCACCAAAGGACCGCTTACCGAGGAGTCACTCGCCGAAGGGCCGCTTATCGAGGAGTCACTCGCAGAAGGGCCACTCACCGCAGTTTCAATGACTATATAATCAGTAATGGTAGGTTCAGCGCCTATGGGCTCCTCGCCGAAGGGCCACTCACCGAAGGGTCAAATTCTTCTAGCACGTTCATATCTTCATTCAACTCGTCTAAACATTGTTCCATCTCGTGTAAAGTACTGTTATCTTCTGAATTTAGTTATTTGACAGACATTCGAAAAAGTTCAAAGTCAGGTCCAAATTAATTTTCCAGATAATTAATTTGCAGTAAATAGTCCAACCTCCACTTGTAGGGCCACTCACCGAAGGGCCTCTCGCCAAAAAGCTACTCGCAGAAGGGCCACTCACAGCAGTTTCACTGACTATAGAATCAGTAATGGTAGGTTCAGTGTCAGGGGGGTTGAGTCCCACAGTACATGTGTGTTTATTGGTATGTTCACCACTAATTTCACTACTAGTGGGAGGGTCACTTACACCTGGGGAACCTGGAAAAGATGTGGACATTAGAATGATAAATTAATCAAGGTTTATAAATCTAAAAAAGAAAGTTGGAATCTAAAAACTTGTGGCTTTAAAAAAGGATCCAAGAGCAGTTTCTGATCGAGGTGAAATTTAGTAATGGCATTGGAGACATTTGTGGCCCTCGTATTTATGCACCACCCTGTATCCCCAAACTTTTTGTCTCACCCTGTATATCCTCAGGGGCTAAGCAATAGGTCAAAGTGCAAACGCGTGCATTTAATCCAGTTTTAAATTCCCAAATTAATCCAGTTTTAACTCCAAAGAAGTCCAATTTTTAATCTAAATTAATCAAATTTTAAATTCCCGAATTAATCCCATTAAAATGTAAATTAATCCAATATTAAATTCCTAAATTAATCGAATTTTCAATATAAATTAATTAAAATTTTAAATTAAACTAATCCAATTGTAATTAAACTAATCCAATATTAAACTCCTAAATTATTCGAATTTTCAATCTAAATTATTCTAATATTAAATTCACAAATTAATCCTATTTTAAATGTAAATTAATCCAATATTAAATTCATAAATTAATCGAATTTTTAATGTAAGTTAATCCAATTTTAAATTAAACTAATCCAATTGTAGTTAAACTAATCCAATAATAAATTCCTAAATGATTCGAATTTTCAATCTAAATTAATCTAATATAAAATTCACAAATTAATCCCATTTTAAATGTGAATTAATCCAATATTAAATTCCTAAATTAATCGAATTTTCAATAAAAATTAATCCAATTTTAAATTAAACTAATCCAATATTAAATTCCTAAATTATTCGAATTTTTAATCTAAACTAATCTAATATTTAATTCCTAAATTAATCCGATTTTAAATTAAACTAATCCAATATTAAATTCCTAAATTATTTGAATTTTCAATTTAAATTAATCTAATATTAAATTCACAAATTAATCCCATTTTCAATATAAATTAATCCAATTTCAAATTAAACTAATCCAATTGTAATTAAACTAATCCAATATTAAATTCCTAAAGTAATCGAATTTTCAATATATATTAATCCAATTTTAAATCAAACTAATCCAATTGTAATTAAACTAATCCAATATTAAATTCCTAAATTAATCGAATTTTCAATATAAATTAATCCAATTTTAAATTAAACTAATCCAATTGTAATTAAACTAATCCAATATTAAATTCCTAAATTAATCGAATTTTCAATATAAATTAATCCA